>UFQX01000165.1:122900-220812 GCA_900497675.1 Arapaima gigas | reverse complement strand
TCCCCCCCCCCCCCCCCAGTTGGTTTCATATAGAACTGTTTCGTTAAAGTTCATTCATGAAACCCAGCATAATACTGATCAACAGTAGAAAACTTAGTTTCTGAGATTTGGGGTAACCAAAATTTTATGGATGCTGCTGTATAGTACAATACAGTAACTGGCTTTACAGAATCAACTGATGTGCAAGTAGGCACAAGCTGCCCACTCGAGTGTAGGCCTGTTCAATGGAATAGTCAACACTGCTTCACCGAAGAAGCACAAAACTTCCAGAATGTATTTATCTTTCTGTTGTACTTTACTGATTTGTAAACTAACAGCGGTTGTCTAGTCAGAGCAACCGATGTGGTCAAGACTACTGCAGCAGGAGGGCAGTTCAAGCCAGGAATCTTCGGCCTTCGAGGCGACTGCCCTTAAACACCCCAGTACCTGCTGTCTCCTAAACAAAACAGAGGGAGACTAGATATAGATTAAATTTATATTTTATATTATACATTATAAACTTAGGCTGGAAATAGGCTGTTTAGACTAGTTAGCCTTAAGACTGTGCTAATTTTATAGGTTCTGGTGAAGAATGTAAAAGTTATGTTCCACATTCAGAGTAAAGGTGTTAGAGCTGCAGTACTTGTCTATATTGTCAAGGGTGTAACAGCAGTCAGTTTAGAACCTGAAACAAAACTGCCTAATGGTGAACGTTAACAGTATATCCATCAGCATCAAACCCATTTATACTGTAGGCTAATAGACACTTTGTTTATATTAATATGAAGATTGTTTATGTCAGTTTGGGGTAGTAGGGTGTACTGTAGTGGTTAAGAGTGGTGGTTAAAGGTGTACTTCCAGCTGAAGTTTAAGAGCTCAAGCCCCCTTCCCTTCCTGTGGCTCAGCTGTCTGTCCCACAGTCCAAAGATCGCTGGTCTAAATCCTGCTCTGGCCCTCAAAAAAAGTGAAAAAGTAGAAAATCATTGTAAAGTTGCTGATCTAACGCTGAGAGTTGCCTTGGAGAAATGCTTCGACAAAATAAAGGCTGACATTGCAGTAGTAATAGTGCTGTGAGGCTTTGCTGAGCAGAATACTGACCTCAAGTTTTTCCAGTAAATAAATAACCCAGCTCTGCGAATTCTCTCAGTATTTTAAACTGCTACTGATATTAGTGCTATATTTCAAAAGTGTGCAAACATTTACAGCAAATACAGAGTACATTTAATATAATGCAGTGTTATATATTGTATTGTATTGTACCAACACCAGGTTCAACACAAGATATAGATTAAATAATGTTTCTGAGTCTCTTGAGTACATATTGTGATTATTTTTATTTTTGCAGTGATGCACAGAATCGGTCACGGCCCACCCGCCCCCCCGAAACAGACACTGTCCTGAACATGTGATGGTGATGGCAGGTTCCAGGCACTGGAGGTCTGTGTGCTCACTGTCCTATTGCAGCTGTTAGTACAGGTAGCTCAGGCCCTTCCCATCAGACTGTAAAGCCCTGAAGTCCCTGCGTAATTCAAAGAGACTCATATGAGAATATGCAGCGTCCAGCCTTCATTGCAACGTGTTCAGGTTTTTATTGATGGTTGTATGAAGTAAATTATGAGGCCGCTGTGCAAATGTGGGTCAGCAGAGTGACCAGGACGTCCTCAGTGACCTCAGTCCCCTGCCGTTCAAACGACGGAAGTCATCTGAGATACAGTTATGGTGTTGTTGTCTCGAGCCAAGTTAGGATATATCTTATAAAACAATTGCCTCATTTTTGGCTACAGCAGCATTCAAGACCGTAACTGTTTAAGCAACAGAACAGTTCCGGGTCGCAGCAACACAGACTGAAAGTGCCAAAACATCCCCATGCATAAAACAGGGATAACAAGTCAAAAGGTGGCAATATTTCGCAGGGGCGGACATGTAACAGCATCCGAAAACCTCCACAAGGGTGTCCAGACATTCCAGAATTCTGCTGAATTGGCAAGGAGATCAAACGCTAATATTTTTAGCACAAGAAAGTTACACGCTATTTGGCAAGGAGGTGGAATTTGTGCAAAACAGTTTTCAGTTACAGTGCTGTACAACTTCAGGAACCCAAGTGACTAATTGTTTTATTTTACTATCCAAGGTGTCATATGACGTTGGACTAGTTAGACTAGTTTACATCGGTTTACCCGTTTATACAGCTGATTATACTGTATCTGTTTGAAGTAAGTACATTGATCAAGGGTACTACAAGGGGGAACAATAAAGGAGCCCTTGCCACTCCTGCTGTCGCGACCGTCATTCATATTTTATAGTGTATAGACTTCCCCAATTCTTGTTATACCTTGGATTAGCTTTCCAGTCCTGTTCTGATTTTAAAAAAACAACTTTAGCTAGATAAAGCTACTTATACACTGATGATAAATGAACTCAGCACAGTCATAATATTGTTCACAATATGAAAAAGCAAACTGCTGGCGATGTGTGTGTACAACACGCTGTGGTCATTACAGAACAGAAAAGTAATTTTTGTGCCGGTTTACAATGTAGTCGTGAAATACTGTAAATGTGCAGGATATTGTCCCCTAAAGAGTTTTGAAGTAAATAGTTTATATTTGCTCTTAAAAATGTAATAAAAGCTGTGAAAGCACAATTAACCAATTATACATTTAAGGAAAGAATCATTTGGCTGGCTGCTTGGTCTTAGTTTACATTATGTAAGTCCCAATTATTATTTTGAATGCTTTGGTTCATAACAATTACATGTTTGCTGGCAACAGATATTGTGCTCACAAACGGTAGAGAAACCAGGATTAAATAGCCTCAGGCGAAGCATTTCTGTTAAGTATGACAAATACGACAAATTTCCACAGCTGCTTTAAAGGTCACCTTCTCTTTCGCTGTCTTGCGCCCAGGTATACACACGCACCAACACACTCTCGCACACACTTTCAAAACTTGGAATTGATGAGCAAAATCATTTTCCTTTACATCTCAGTCAATCTTTAATGGTGAGGGGACTAGGAAGACCCACCAAATATACTTTTCTAAAAGAAAGATGTATTATTCAAAACTACACCTTACACAACTAAGACTGTCACTGGCCTCCTGTATTATTTGTATATCGGTTAATGAATTAATTCAGCCTACCTGTGCAGACAAACGCCACTACCATCAATAACTCAAAATTGAATCCAAATACTGATTTCTTCTCTTTTATGAGATGCTGCCTGTTTAGTATTTTTCTACATGCATTTTAGGGCAAAGTGGATATATTTCTTCTGTCCTGCATCTGACTGCTGGCCAACGTCTTCTTGGTACGTGGCTGCATCAAAACAAGCCGCTTTCAATGAGTCCTGGTTTATTTTATTAGTTAGGGTTTTGTGTTGCTTGTTGCCCACATTAATTCGCCTTATTTCCCATCACTTTGGTAGGCGTACGAGGAACATTGTTCTACTTTCAGTTGGGCACACGTGGCAAATAGATACGTAGAAAGGCAAGTTGGAACAAATTTTTGGCTATGCGTTATGTATATTATTTCTCCTTTTGACTGGGCATCCCATCCAGGGGCAGTTTCCTAGCCCAGTACCTTCTGCTTCTGGCATAGTCCCCTGATGGCGGTGACCTTACCCTGGATGGATGGATGGATGGATGGATGGATGGATGGATTTCCCTTTTTGAGGTTGTGGTTGTAATGCAGTTCTTAGTACTTTCCTACATGGCTTTTACATGTGTCTGTGTTTTCCTGTTTCTGTTTCAACTAATAGTACCTGATCCAGTGACAAAGAAGTCGACTACACCTAATGTGCCTTGTAAACTGCACACATGGGCACCTGGTAAAATTGTTAGCTTCTTATTTACCCAGGCTTAAGTGTGAATTTTCCTTTAATGTTTTCCCCCAAGCTTAGAATTATTCAGTTTTATCAGTTTATTCAGAATATTATTTAACTGAAGAAATGTTAAGGTTAAGTACTTTCTTCATGACAATTATATCTCCAAATTGTAGGGGGGTTTTGAGTCGGACAGTGAATTCTGCGTACAAGTTTTTGATTTTTGGAATATTTGGATAGCACTGGATTCCTGTAGTTGATAAACACTGAGTTTGTTGCACAGGGTCATTTGTAGGTGTATGAAATTAAATTAGACTACACCTACACCTTATATAAATAGTTTTACATATGAGAAAAGACATGCTTTCTACTGTACACATGTAGTCCCCAGCAAAAGTTTCAGGCACACTGAACATTATCCACATGTCAGGTAAGCCTTTTTAATATCCAAGTGTCATAGCAAGTTTTTTGCTCCCGATCGGAAAAGTAATGCGTATTAAAATTGTACAATAATGCAGTAATACAGCATTGAGTGTAAAATGCTAGAAATAAAGAAAACGACTAAAGTCCGAAGAACCATAGAACAGATCGTAATAAGGATTGCTAGCAAAAAAACAGAGTACAGAAGTACGTAAATTATACGTGTTGAATCAAGAACTTTATTTATAGCTACTAGTTCAAATGACTCAAAACTCAAAGATCCAGAAAGGCTCTTACTGAAGTCATTTGCATTTCTTGTTGTCTTCACCCCTGCAAAAAGACAGAATTCTTCCACTTCTAAGTAAAGATCAGACAGAGCATGACTGAGTCTTCTGAAATGGGCGAAAACGCTGAGATCTCTCAGCTCAGGCCAGCAATATAAATCCAGTTCTCTGTGATCCCAGTGGATGGTTTTGTTTTCTCCCACTGAGCAGCACTTAGCATTACAAGCCAATTACAAATGCCACATAAGTGGTTTTACATGCCATCTTATGTTTTGTTCCATGTTTTCCAGCTATATGTGAATAAGTAAATTGTTCACAATTGGACAGCTGACACATAGGTGGAGAATTTTCTGTAGTCGGACTGATGGTGTGTGGACAGAGCTGCCTGGGCCTGTAGTCACTTAGACCGAACAACCATGATCCACGTTTCCTTATTTGAATGTTTAGCTACCAAAAAATTTTAAACAGTTTCAGAAGAAAGCTCGCCTACATAACTGATCAACAGAAATGAGATAGTTTTTTTTTTTTTGCTTTTGCTAATGTTTCAGTTTACCAATGATGAACAAAGGAGAATTCAGACATCCGTTCTTCTCCGTGCTGTAGAATATTGACTATGGTAATTTTGGTTAGTATTGTTAACATTTGCTCCGCCGGAAAAACACTTTTAATTGTACTTGCTGGATTGCAACTTTTCAAACATGATTAAGCTTAGCTGTGGGAAACACGGTATTCACATATATGTTAGTTCTATGGATTACAGGCAACTTCATTATCCCTTGTTAAATGTTCGAGCTCTAGAAGAACTGCTGACTTTGCCGGCTGTGTAACTGCGCCTTCAAAATTGACACATTTACAACAGTTGATCGAGTTTGACTGCATCAGCATCAAGATTAAATTAGCTGTCACTTAGGTGACTTTACGTCTCTGACTGTTTGATGCGCGGCAGGTAATTTTATAAGGTTTGAACGGGTCGAGTCTTCACCCTGGATTTGTCATAGGGTTGGTAGCATGAGGAAAGAGGAGGTAGAGCTCCTCGGCAAATGAAGGCAGTCTGAAGAAACAATGATGAGAACGATAGTTAATTAGAAAGGAAGACACGTTCTTGAATTAGTATGTGGTGTTAATTGTAAGGAAGTCTGGTGCCGTCTTTTAATTACCACCAATATTATTGACGTTTAAACAGTGGAGGTGAACCGCGTACACGGCGATGTGGAAAGTTCCAGGCCCAGTTGCAACTTTGCTGGGGTCATCCAGTGGAATGTAGACTCCCGAGGCAGGCTGAGTGAGCCGGGAGGACGTGGGGCAGCTCCGACCGGAGCGGGGAGGTTGTCCCCCCGGACGCGTTCAGATTCAGCTGAAGGACAGTGAGCTGCTGAGATTGAGCAGATATCGTAGTAGGAAGAGAATTTCGTTTATGAAACGCCATCTGCTTCCCCGAAATTTCCCCATCAAACATAATCATTCTGATTTGCTGTGCAGTGGAATCCAAAGAATACAATTGCGAAACTTTGCAAATTGTGTTTTACTGGGGTTAATATTGCGTTTTTGTCATAATCCATTCTCAGTTCTTGTTGCTTTGTAGAGGAAAATTGTATTGTTGTAATGTTGGCTTTAAGAGGGGAGGCCCCGCCTGGCCTGTTCTTGGTTCTAACCCTGTTTTCTTCCAATCCTGGGTGTTACGGAAAAGCAAAGAGTAGTTGAGATGGCGGTTTGGTACTCAGTGGGAAATGCGTGGAACTGTCAGCAATGCCACACGTGCATTCCGACTTTTATTTCATGACATACAAAATTAAGATCACCGTTCATTTGATTTTCATTCAAACTACAGTAAAGATGGGGAACGACACATAAAACTGCTGAGTTTTGGTGGAACTCTGTAAGTGCTGTAACCGTGAAAACAGAAGTTATGAAATAGCAAAAGGAGGCCAATATTTTCACTTAGTAGCAAGTCATTTCCTAAACTGTTATTTGTCATCTGTGCACCTTGAGTTAAGTGAAATCTGACCAACGTTTCAATGAGATGCCGATGGACGTTATAAAATGTGAATATCTGCATTTGGACTCCAGTAGAACTGAGAATACTACGGCCAGGCAAGGTGAAAGGAGACACATTCTATGCGTATCCTGTCCCTCCTTCAGCAGCTGCAGGATTTCCTCCTCTGAGATGGCATTTTGCAGTCATTGTTGCCTCTTGCAGGACTCAAGAAGTGCCCTCTCAGAACAGTGTTTGTTTCTGTGGTGATTTGAAGGCACTGATTTTGGAGAGCAGATTTGGCACCCACAGTGAGTGATGACAGAGGCGGTGGTGAGATCGCACCCCAAGTCCCAGAGGGGACTCCAAGTTCTGAGGAACGAGTGGCTGGACGGAGTCTCATGATTTCACTAGACTTGCAAATCTTACAATTTATTTTACAGTACATCCAGCAGCAGCAAGAAAATCTTCCAAGCCTCTTAACTGAAGTGCCATAGTTCTTAACACATGGAAAGTATCCTGGTATAAAAAAAAAAAAATGTTACTTTTGTTTATGCAAACTGAACCATTTCCAAAACAAATCCGAAATTTCAGCTTTGGCGCACTTTGGTGTTCATTGAAAGCAATTAATAAAAGACAAACAATGGATGTCAAATACCATAAATATGTTCTCACCAGAATAGTGAGGGAGATGAGGAGTAAACTACTGCGCCGCTGTTTTTACTGATGGTTGCACGTTGTGTGGACCTGTATAGGTTTTTTTCATTACAACAGCTGAAAAAAAGGGGGTGAAAATTGTGGCTTGGGAAGCAAGGGTTAAGGCAGCATAAAAGAATTCATTCCCAGTTTAATGACCTTGCCTTGCTGGGCGACGACGACAGGGAACATGCTCCCGACTTGTACTGAATTTGCCAATTAACACCTCCAATAACAGGCTGCCTCTGCGCATCAGAGAGGAGGGCCTCGCATGCAGGTTGTTTTTCCACTGTCTACTCCTTTAATATTCTGGATTTAAATAAACTATTAGGCTATACTCTTCCAGCCTTTTAATTCACAAGAAATCAGCGCTATGGATGCATGGTGCCTTTAAAAGTGTGCTCTGCATGATCTCCTCATGAAAGGAAAGTATTAGGGTTTTAGGGATGGTCTTTTAAATTTGAAGATTAAGTATGTCATTTTTTTTTTTTTTTTTTTTTTGCATAAATCCTCGTGTACTTCATGAAAATTCTATTTTCACACATGCCCATATGGCCTTGTGTAGACACAATTAGAACAGTGACTGGTTTCCAAGATACTCTCTCTGATAGTATGCTTTCAGTCTTTTGTTGTTCATCATATAGAATGCATAGAAAAGAATCATTCAATGTTCTCCTGGTTTTCACCAATTTAGGTGCTTCGTGGTGACATGCTGGCCTTGGATATCAGTTCTGCGTGACATATGGTTCTGGAACGTAGTATTTTATCCTCTTCTCAGTTTTTCTTTGCATATATCTGATGCTACCAGAAAGCGCTTCAAATAGTGTGAATTTCCAACACAGGGTGAAAACCGCAGAGGGGATTCGCCGTTTTCCTCTGAGTCCCTTTTACTGGTAGAAGCTTTTTTCTTCTCTCTCAGGTCCTGGTGATTAAGACACTGCAGAATCATAAACACCTTTGGCTATGTGCAATGTGGACATTCTCACATCACCCGCTTATGAAAAAAGATGTAATTGAGATGGACCCTCGAAACACCGTTGTGAGCATACAGCACAATAAATAGCAGTGGTGACTTCAGTCACACTCTATCACCTGGGTTCACAAGTCATTAGCAGGTATTTCAATGAAATATATTAATGAAAGGACGGCAAAATAATTGATACTAGTTCACACCATAGGAAAGGTGGAGTAGTCTATCTAATTGCGTTGACAAATTTGCAGAGAAGGAACTTGGTGACTAACAAATTGAGGTTCGAGTAGTGCACTGTTACAATGACAAATGCCTTTTCTTAGCACTTAGTAAACAAAAGAGCCTCAAATACTGTCATGTTGTTAGTGGCCCTGCCTAAACAAGTGCAACAAAATTTCTGAAAACCCCCGTATCCATATATATATTTTTTTTTCATTGTGCATTTTGTGTGTTTTTTTTTTTCAAAGGCTATCAGACCATGGTTTTAAAAAATAAGCCTGATGACCATGCAATTGTCCTGTATACATGTACATGAACCCTGTTATTGAGGTTTACTCACAAATCAAACTATTTATGCAGTGTTAAGAAACCATCTGGCTCGGGCAAAGTTGACTGGCGTGCTGGCAGCCCAGTCCCCCGGCTGACACCTCTTTACATCAGTGGGAGGACAGCTTCATTAAGTGCCCAGTTTTGCGCTTCCAATCTGGAGAATGTGACGCGGCTTTGTGTTTCTATTGAATCTGTACCGATCGTTCTCCATAAAAAAGGAGATTCTAACGACCTTTCTTTCGTAACGGAGAGGGCTGAGGCCAGATATGTTTTTCCATGTGAATGTACGGATTGTGTGTGTGTGTGTGGGGGGGGGGGGGGCTTAAACCTGGCTTTTATCCCGTCCTCAGCTCCTTCCTTGTTTTTGGTGCCCAACCTGTGAAACTGGCGTACCATATGTAATGCTCTCAGCTCCCGTTGGTCCCAGTCCCCCTGAGGGCTCATGGTCTTGTGCCAGTGGGCTCACTGTTTCTTTGTCTTGGGGGGGTGCTTGATAGATACTCCACTTGAACAGATTTTTCTATTAAAGAACTTCTTCATTCAAGGACAACCGTCTTTAATTGCTGTGTCCATCAGGATGGGAAGCAATTGGCTGGAAACGGTGTTTATGTCTAGAGATCTTAAAGCGAACACGAGGCCTTGCAATATACCGCGATCATATAAAGTGAACTTGATAGGCTACTGAACTGCTGTCGTTGTGCATTTTTGCATTCCCGTCAATAAGACGTTAATACAGTCTGGAGGTTAGGAAAGAACACTTTGAAACAAGGTACAAAGAACAACATATGTGATTTGTGACAGGTCACCAGATGATATGGGAAAATTTTGTTAATTCCTTTCTTTTCTTCTGCTTTTAATTTAGCGCAAGACAAATAGCGGGCGTATTTTGTTCACAGCTTTTTCTACCTGGGGACTGTGAACACAATTTTCTTCTGCTGTGCTGGTGACAGCTACCTGTAAAGTGTTCCCAGTGCCCTAATCTGCAAGTTATCTTTAGATGTGGCGCGTCGCTGTTGTTTGAAAGGTGGTTGTTTGCTTGTTGACTCCCTCTGCATCCCGACGGTGTTTGCTTTCACACCATCATTAGAGTCACAGGGATAATTGGGGAATCAAAGGGAAGACGGCGGCGGACTGTGTCGTCGGTTAGCCTCTCACTGTCTTGTTAGCTAGATGTTCATAAATTCGAAAGATGGGTTCAAATTACATGTTTTTTTTTTTTTGGTAAACTACCCTGGACAACAGACTCATGAGGACTTAGGAGCGCCTGTTCAGTCCGCTTGAGCCGACACACTCCTGTCTGCGTGCCATCGCTGAAATTAACGTCCAGCGCTTTTCGGGAGGCATCCTTGACTCGACTTGCCCTGCGTGGCGGCCTCTGTTCTTCATTCCCTCGATGTGCATTATTAAACATCTTCTTGCCTGCCTGAATCGCCCCTCTGTGGGAAGGAAAGAGCAGCTGAATATTTAAAGCGTGGTGTACAGTATTGAACACCTTGGTTTGGGGTGCAAAATCACTGGCTGTGATGTTGATTTGGAAAACAGGGTGTTGCCAAGTGAGATAAATTTCACCTGTGAAGGAAATTCTGAAATTCTTTTTGGATTTTCAAGCGCCTGTGTTTTGTTTTAAACGCATATATGCTGTCAGCAAGGTTTTACAGTAAACCTGTATATCATGTACATCTATATATGTATCCATGTACTATTATAGACTGTTACATATTAAATGTACAGCTATTTGCACACAACATGTCCAAAGATTACACGCTTTAATGCAACCTCATAGGGATGTGTCTTATCTTCTAAAAACATTACTTCTTTTCACTGTTCATATCTAGATATCTACACGCTCGTTGTGAATTTGCCGTTCGGAATGTTTGTGATAAAGCGACACCTTTGCTGCTCTTGACTTTACTTTTCTTGAGGTGGCCCTTCCTGCCTTATCCAGAGGTGGTTGCCCAAGCCGTGGATACCTCAGAGCAGGTGTACATCCCTTTACCAGCTGAGCTCAAGGTGGCATTGAGCAGGAGAAGAGGCAAAATGTTCCCGCTGGAACCTTACAGGGAAATTTTAATAGGTAGGCCTGGCTGTCGCATCTGGTGAGCTGTTATTAACTTTGCTTCTGAAGATGTGATTCTGTCAGTTCTCCCCTACGGCGTGAACCTCGGTTCCCCCCGGCATGCCTTGTGGTAAGAACCGCAGGCACCCTGTCGGTGACTGAAACTCAAATGATATACAGTTACAGAAGCATTGGGGGAGATTGACTTGAGAAGTTGGGAATTCCATCTTGAAGCATTTTAAAGTAAACCACAACATTTCAATTTGTTGCCATTTGTCTTGAGCAAGATGTACATCTGAACATAAGCTTCGTGTAACAATCTGAAATTTTGTTGTTTTGGAGAAAATAAGTTTTAACAGTAAATAATTTTAGCATTTGTAATCATAAATGTAACAGTTCTTGCCAGTGTTTAATACACATGCAAATTAAGCGGCGTGTTTTAGGTGTTGCATACAAGATAATGAGTGAATGAAAAGAAGCGGTTCACTTCCAGGAGGTACGGAACAGAAGCTACCCAGCCTTAGGGAAGAGGAGTAATCAAATTCAAGGGCAAAGGTACCAATTCAAGTGGAGAACAAGCAGGTGACTGTGATTCTGACAGCTGCTGGAAGCTTGTTCCACCGTTGTGGAGCTGTGGTCAAGAAGGAAGTGACTGCTCAGGGGATGCGCCGTAACGGGGGTGTTCGACGGTCATTATGAGCGTGGTTAAAGGTTGTTTGCTGGTGTCGAGCCCTTTGTGGATTGGCATGCCAGGAGAATAGATAGGTGCCTATAAGGAACCTCTGCAGAAGAATGTTTCAGCAAAACAGTGCATCAGATTACCCTAGGAATTCATGTAGGCATTGTCCATCAAATCCCAAATAATACGTCTTCAGGTAGGTGGGCAGCAGGTGGTGTAGTGGTTAGCGCTACTGCCTTGCACTTAGGACCCAGCTTCAAACCCCGGGTCCTGCTGTAGGACTACTGAGCAAGGAACATTGCTCATTTTCAGAAATGATATTAATAAATGAATACTCTGCAAACGCACCAATCACTCTAAGCGGCTTTGGATAAATGTCAGCTAAATAAATTAATAAATCTGAAAAGGTAAAGGTTATTTCACATCTGCAAGATGGATTTCCTTGGTTGGCTGTGTAGTATGCTGTGAATTAAATTTTGAACCAAAAATGTGTTTTGCACTTGAAAGTTTCATTGTTTTATGCAAAAAAAGTGAACTGCATATTTTAATGACAAGGAAGTGCCAGACATTTAATTGTAAAAAAAAAAAAAAAAAAGTATTTGCAGGTCTTAGCTGAAGGTAAAACTTTCAAGAATCATACGTTTGCGCAAATCCACGTCCAACACAGTATGTACGTGGCTGCATGTGTCATAACTGGAATGTATACTCTATGTGTGTGGACTTTGCAGCAATGTGTTTAGCTGTACCATAGTATTTATAGTAATTCTGAATAAAAAACTGAAGACTAAGGTCACTAATTTTTAGCCTGTTGCAAACATAGTGATATCACTGTTGACTGATGTCCAATAGCTAATGTGTTTGAGCCCATCTTGCATCAAAGTGTGAAATAAACATTAATTAACAGATGTTTTCATTTAATTTCTTTAATAAGAAGGGTTGTTAAGTAAGTGCTTTGGTGGCCCAGTTACACTGCTAAGAAAATAAGAAAGCTAAACGGTCCTTTGGAAAACATTAAAACTGCGCGGATATAAATAAAAATAAAATCTCAGTCAGTCAGGTGTATTGGTTTAGTCCAAAATCAGTATTTACATATCTGTTTAGAGTGAATAAAGATGAGTTTTTAATTAAAGAAATCAGTTTGGTATATTTCACAGTAATTACATCCATTCACACCCAAATTAATAAAAATAACTGGCACATTTATGAAGCTGTACTATTTCATAATAAGTAATGAATTTGTTTAGCAGACAGGGACTTCCAGGGATGCTGAATGTCTGACTGAAATTAACAGCTTGATTTTATTGGACTGATGTGAGCCTGGTCAAAAATGCACTTTTTCGCATTTTTTTGTTTTTCTAAATGATATGTGTGCTTTTGTGTGTGTGTGTTTTTTTTGTTTATTTGCTATTTGAAAAGCCATTTTTGAATTGCAAATGTCAAAATAAGTTTGTGTACAACTGAAAGCCTGAGGCTCAGCGGCGTTCATTGTACCACGTGAGACACGGCTGTATTTACTGGGTCTCAGGCCGGAAGGGAACGTAAAACTATGGAACAACAGGCTGTTTGGTTTTCAAGGGGCCACGCATTAGTCTAATATTTGCATGTTTGAGTCCCAGGAAGGGCTCTTGGCTGCTACCTTCAAGGAAGTCAATCTGGGTTGCTCATATTAAAAATACCTGGCAGTATGAACACGAGAGTAAAATATTCCTTTGGTACTATTACCGACTACCTTACGTGATGCAAACATCTCACCAACTTGGGCACTTAGTTCACAGACCAGTGGCTGAATTATGTGTACATATGTACAGCTTTGTTTCACACATTGATCACCCATCATTGCCATAAATACACGCTAACATTTATGGCTTTTACTGTCTTTTCTATGGAACGTTTGCCATTTTAATAGCTACAGATTCATATTGTAGGAATTTGTCACAAAACAGTTTAAGCTGAGCGTACGATGTCTGCCGAAGCACCGGCAGTGTTTTCTTCCTCCGTGTTAGATGAAAAATCGAATCTAATTGCTCTTTTAAACAGGGCGCTGCCGCAGACACAATGCAGCCAATCTGAAATGCAAGATCCACTGAAGTAGACAGGAAGGTAAACATATGTGATTGTTTACTTAATCATTTTTGGAAGTGTTTGCATGCGTGAGTAGCAGGCTACCGTGCTCGGGTGTGTTGCTGAGGGAACTGCTAACACTCTGCTTTTGAGGTTCAGCACATTTTATCCCGCGGTTGTAACAGTGCCGTTATAGCCATTTTGTTACGCCATCTTTGTGCCTTTCAACAGTTGTCATCTGCTTGCTCGAATACCTTTACTGTGAGAGAGAATTAGGAAAAAAAAAAAAAAAAACTTCAAAATGAATGTGAATAAAAGGCTCAGCAGCCGAGTAACATTGTGCAAATTGCTTCTTGATGGAGTCCTTAGTCCCACGGCTGCTTTAATTGATATTTATAGGGTGGGCATTGAGCCTCGAGTGCTGAAAGGGTAAAAACCGACTCAGTCAAGGTGTGGCAGCAGGGTGAAAAACCGAGAGCAAGCTCATCCTCTGCTAATCTTTAATGATGTTCTCCTCGGCCTCTGCGCTCACTTTCTTATTTTCACTCTCGCATCTTGCTCAAGGCATTTTTTTCTGCTCGCATTGTTTGCAGCTTTAATCCTCTGAGTGCTCGCGTGCCCTGCTCGATTCAAGGATGCCCCACGACGAAGGTCTTCTCCTTCAGAGCGCAGAGGGGCCGCTCAGCACGACCAGGCCCTTTGTCTGATGCTCGGTCGAAGGCCCGAGGTGGCAGCAACACTGGCGGGACAGTAACACGGGAACCCTGGCCTCTGTGACACGCGCCTGGAACGAATGTTTGGAGGCCCCACCGGAGTGTGTCGTTGCTGTGGCAGCAGTCCCCACCCAGAGGTGAGGTACAGTCTCACTCCTTGTAACCTGTTTGGATTAAGCGACGTCTGACCGTTCAGATCTCTTTTTATTTTTGTTTTGCTATAGAGAATGCTCAGTATTAACAGCCTATGACAACAGCTAGTACAATATGTAAAAAAAAATGTCTGCAATGTAAATGCGTTCATTTCGTTTGGTGAACTAGTATTGTAAGAGTTAGATCGGTATTTTTATTTATGAAATGGATCTTTAATTATTATGCGATTGATGCTACAGTTGTCCCGAGGGACTGCGGCAAAGGGACAATTTTACTTTTGTTTGGCATTGGAAAGAATTGAACACTTGATTGTTTTAACTTTGCGGCACCTCCCGAGTTGAGTTTTCCAGCTTGAATTCCAGGATGATCATTAACCTTTGAATCCGTTTTCCCCCCTTGCCTGGACGTATCTCCTTTTCTATTTGCTTCCTAGCCCCATATGCCACTTTCCTATTTCCTGCCTGCAGACAGCAGGGAGCAGCTCTATTATCACCCTCACAGAGCTGTCTGTAAATGTGAGAGGCAATTCCATTTCACTTTGCCATGGGGAGGAGGAACAAGACACACTGCACAACACGCAGAAATTGGCTTAGGGCTCCCTGTATTGCAGTTAGGCTGCTTATTGCCTGTGTTACTGCTTAAGGATTTTTTTTTTTCTAAACAAAATACAGCTTTTCAGTTTTGGAATACATGCTGTACAATAAAGTTCCTATTACAAAACTTTATGTCTTCGTAATTAGCAATTTATTTAGTAATTTCTAACTCTTTTAGTTAAGTATTTTAACAGTCGCAGTCATTTAGCTTTAGCTGACAGTTGATATTTGTTTACAGTTGTACTAAAAACTTAATCTGTTAATGAAGCCCATTTTGTGACATTCCAGAAAAATCACAGAGGACATGCACATTATTGTCAGGCAGCATTATTTGAACTTTATTTCACGAGTAAATATCTGCACTGTTTGCCCTTGCTTTAGGGTCTTATTATGTTCGAATGGAGAAACGCAGATTGCATTTCACCTCGATAAGTGAGAGGAGGCAGAGCAATAAT
This sequence comes from Arapaima gigas, assembly GCA_900497675.1. Taxonomy (NCBI): domain Eukaryota; kingdom Metazoa; phylum Chordata; class Actinopteri; order Osteoglossiformes; family Osteoglossidae; genus Arapaima; species Arapaima gigas. The sequence goes on along the minus strand of UFQX01000165.1, from coordinate 205,414 downwards.
GCGCAGGCCGTACTTTTCACGCTGCATCGCCAATGAGCTATAGCTTGGCCTGCTGCTTCTGCCCGCTACTTTCATTGAGACTGTACGTCAAAAGCGGCAGTTGCCCGTGTGCATCTATTGAAATATCCGCTCTTTGACCGTATGTAAGAGACAGCCTTGCACGCAGCGGTCACTTCATTCTGTCAAGTGAGAAAAAATTTCCGCAATACTAAATGCACACGACGGCTTGCGATTTATTGGATTTTTGTCCTATTTTTTTTGTTCGAATGTTTGTTCTCATTTGCATGTCTGTGTTCAGATTTTTGGTCTCTGAAATGCAAAGTCATTTTAATATTAAAGGTAACATTTAATTATTGCACTGCTATGCCTGTGTGCAAACAAACACGGATGCTGTTCTTCAGTTATTATTTTGTCATGATGTGAAGCCTCCTAGAATTGCGATGCTCTTCCGCCTTATTTTGGCGTAAATAGCGTATGCAGATTTCAGGGCTGTAGCAGTGTCTGAGTTGTGTGAGAAACACTGTATCGTTTTGACCTCCTTACAGATAATGCTGAGGATGGCTTCGAGAGACTTTTTTTTAATCCCTATGTTTCAGGCCAAATAAATGGAAATCCTCAACGGGGAATTGGAGAGAAACGCATACAATTCATGGCATCGCTCTTCTTAAGCTAAAATTGATGTTTTATAAATAATTTCAGCCGCGCAAACATCAGGCCCACAATCACAGCAGTTCAGTCATATTCGTTTGGCATAAGTCAAGTTTCATTTCTGTGTGCTTTTCATTGGAAATGGCTTAAAAAGTACCGTTTCTCTGAATTTTTCATGCGGTGGGACAGTCGCTGATGTTCTTCACTGGTAGACGACTGACAGTGCATGGCAGCGGGGAAGAAAAAAAATCAAAATAGGCCACAAACCCCAGCATGCACTTCCAGGGTCGCGTGGCCCTCTTAATTTTTAATGAGGCCTCACGACATACTGAACAGTCGATAACTGGTCGTTCGCAGGTGATAAGAGTTGTTTTTAGGTGGAACATTAGCCCTTTCTCTTCACTCTGTGATTTCTGACATAATATCCTTGTCCTTTTTAACCTATGTAATACGTGATGAGTGACTGAACTCTCAAAACTGTGCTACTGGCTGTGTTGAAACAAAGGCCAACATGTTTTCTGTGCATTGCACCATTAGTGACTTGTAATTTCATTTTTAAAATGGGTTTCATCTGCATATTTCTCTTAAGTGTATAATTCTCTTTAGGATTTACAGCTATGAAATATTAATGTGTGCAAAGCATAAACTCTTCTCCTCTGGTCCTTGGGAGGTCTGCTGTGTGCCCACGTTGGAGCTGCGGGTGCCTTAGCCCGCGCTGAGGTCTGTGTTCACAAAACATTGCCCTCGAAACCTGTTTTTTGCTGCGCAGAAGTTACACTTTCGGGTCCGCATAAGGAGGAAGACGTTTTTACCGCATGCATCATGTTGTTTTTGTGATTCCATAAATCATTATAACTGTGCTGTTACTGCTGTAAGTTATCGTTCAGTTAAAATTTAGTACTGTTAGTTGTACCTAATGTTTGTAGTTTAATAATTCGTTTTCAACATTTTGTTCCTATGATGTATCACCTGTTTTATCAACCGCTGCCATTCCTTATTATTCACTGCTTGCGCTGTAACAGTCCTTTTTGGGTCAGTGAAATAATAAAACAAAACAGCAATTTTTGAAAAAAAACCTAAATGATACCAAATGCATAGAACATTTGTACTGTAGTTCTGTTGCAGTTTTTTTTCTCCACATACAAAAGCCTGCAATTTTTGTGTTTTATATCATCTCCTTCCTAGCAATCGCGTCTGAATTCCTTGTGTACTAAAGTGTTAATTGAAAAACGTTTATTTCAGGGGTCCAGAGAAAAAGACAGCAGGAATAACACATGTAAATAACATTTGGCCCAATATTAGGCTTCTGTTTTGATCTGAGAGCCAAGTGTGGACAAAAACGCACCAGAAATATGGATATGCATGCCATGTAGTATTAGGAGAAATTAAATAACACAAATGCGTTTTGAACACACGTTTACGGAGTTTTAGAGCCATTTCTAATTAGTACAAAACACCCAATATTGAAAGTTTTAATACAGTGTTGCCAAATAACACCATGTCTTTTCCACGTTTTCGTGTTAATTTGCCATCTAAAAGCTGTGCATTTTGTACGGTACCTTGTTTCTCAGACTGTCTCTCTGTGATTTAAATGTTGCTTTTGCTTGTTTCCTTGTCCACCTTTAAAAATGATTACAACGTATCTGCAATATTATCATGTCCTGACCAGCCTGTAGGACGTGTCCATGAATCTGAACCGTGCAGTGAAATCCCTCCTAATGGATAAGGCTGGTTACTCTGAGCGGCTATGCTTGGTTTTTAATTAGTCTCTCTGGGCACGCGGCGAGGGGGACGTGCCGCCAGCGCTGGTGACTGTGCTGCAGAGTGGACCGCGCGGTACATTCACGCGCTTTCGTTTTGCCTCCCGGCTGACGCCGCTCGTGAGCGAGGTGAGCTGTGTGCGGCTCCTCCACAAGGAACCGTTGGGAAACGGCGGTGGATCGGGCGACGCATTCCGACTCTTCATTAGTGCGGTTGGAATCGGGTCACAGGCTTAACTTTTGTGACAGGAGGAGCAAAACAACAAACGAATAGAAGGCCTGCAACTTACTATGACAGGTGCATCGGTGAGGCCTCAGGTTAGCATTCGCGAAAAACAACCCTGGGTTTATTATATGTCATAACTACTCATTAGCAGCGAAACTGCTGGAATTATTACACTTCGCCATTAGGTGTATGGGCAGCAGTCAGAAACATTATTTGAATTGTTTCTTTTTTTCGGTTAACACAAGTTATGCTCAAACTGTTACGGAGCAGCTTGATACAGAGAAATGCATTTGAGAGCATCTGTTTGTGTTTTTTTTTTTTTTAGACTCCAGCCCATGCCAAGAAATTATCTGTCATGTAGACTGCATTTGGTCCCATACTATAAATGGCACTGTAACTCTGCCAAACAAGGGTCACTGCAGCTCTGAGTAAACCTCGGAATCACAGGGGAGGCTGCACACCTTCCCTACTCCCTCCATTATGGAGTGAACAATCCACATAACCTGCTTTAAAGAACGACGTTTCATCCAAGAGGTGGCACTTTAATGATGAGCCATAGTTCAGATCCACATGTTGTGATGTCAGCGTAAGATGCATAGATTACATACATGACTCATTCAAAGGCATAATAACTACACACGTAGTTAGTGCGATTTTACTGCATTAGTTTTACATTTTCTTAGTTCACACATGATTTTCTTCTGGAACATTTTCATCTGCCTGGAGCTACAAAAAGACATAATAATGAGAGAACAAGAAGGCGGCCTCCAGGGATGACATGGTCATGCAGTTCGGGGAGAGAAGCTAATAAGGGCTTAAAAGCCACAACTGTCCAGGAGGCCCTCTGTAGACCACAGCCTGCCTTTTTTTCCCACAAAGCACTCTGATTCCTTCTGACAGTGGAGAGTCAGGGCCACGGGAGACCTCATGGGTCAGAAGTTATGCTCATATCAGGTTAAGGCAAAGGCACAATTAAGCCAATTTTATATACAAAGATGATCGTCCAATAACACTTCTACGGTTTATTAAAGGAGATCTCACATTGATTTATAGGTACAAATTCTGATGTGACATCTGGCAAACAACATATAAATAACTTAAAGGCCATGTTAAATGCATCCCCATGAAAATTTTAGTGACACTGTAATATAAGCCACTACCTGTCATGAATCACAAATAACCTTGGCGCAGCTCTCTCGGTTCAGTGCCGCGTGCTCCAGCCCTTATTACTGCCCTGACAGCCCCATGTTTATCCATCCGGCATGATAGAAGCTATTTTATAGTCAGAAAAAGCAATAGCATCTGACTGGGGCAGCATTCTCTGTCCTCGTATCCTCACTGGCTATAATTTTGTTGTCATTTTCTGTGCCTGATCACATCATTGATGTGACAGTATCAGGCATTAGGTAAATTCCCAGTGCTGGTGCTCACTTTCAGTCTTCTCGTTCCCTTGTCCTTCACGCTGATTGAAGTGGACACAGGTGGTGAACATATGTAAGGTGCAACGGGCCACCGAATGAGGAATGGTACCTTTTTAAGAGTTTGTGTACACGAACGGAGTTTTACCTCAGCAAACCCTTGAAGTCTCTTACTTTGAATGTGTCAAAAAAAAAATGTTGAGATGCACCCAAATTGCAACCCCTTCTGCCCAGTCAGCGGGATTCTTTTTTCATTAAACATTCCTGGCAAACCATCAAAGACAGATAATGCAGGTGCAGGATTTGGAAGGTGTTTCGCTCTCTTCTGCCCCTTTTGGTTTATGGGCTGATATGATGCTTTGTGGTGGTGTCCTAGATTGTCACGGATGCCTCTGGACACATCAAGGGTCTCTATAATGGTTTTGGGACGAGACGTAACAACCAGTGTCCATTTCCGTCAACGTCAACAGACCATCCGTTCACCGGTGGAATTCGGATGGACGAGGTAGCACATGTCTATGGATTGTTTAATTTTCTCTTCCCGACATTTTTAAAGTATTTTCACGCTGCAAGTTGTTTTCAGGTGGGAGATTAGCCCTTTCTCTTCACTCTGTCATTTCATTTCATAGCAGTGAAAAGAAAAAAAAAAGAAAACTTTAAAGAGTTCACTACTTCATGTAGTCAGCATATGTGCATGTTGCAGGCGTGTGTAGCACCTAATTTAAACTGGTTGTTTAAATCTGTTCAGAGCCCCTTTATCCAGACATTCCGTCTTTTGTTTATGCTCAAACCGAGTGGTTAACTCCTCTCTAACACACACAAAGAGGCCCTGAGGGATGGGGCAGCCCAGCCATTAATAATCGTGCCTGCTCCTCGGTGATTTTGACCACAGAGTGGGCTAATAAGTGTAATGCACTGGAGCTAACACAGAACAAACTTGTATGGGGGATGCACTGCTCCTCGAGTGCTTACCTCACAAGCAGTGAAAAAAAAATCCCTGTTTGCTTATTATAAGGCCTGAAAGTGAACAATAATCCTGTAATGAGTAGGAGATGGTCGGCTGTTTTGATTAGGCTTAGGCAAGTCCATGCTTGTGTGTTCCAGGAGAATAGATTGCTGGACCTTATTGCACCGTGGTAATGACCTCTCTTGTTAGCCTCACAGATGTAAATCTCTTCATTAGAACCCTAACCCCACCACCTTTCCATACAACCTGAGTAACAGGACTCTGATCAGTTTTACACTTTGCAACGCTCCTATTTACGTGCAGTTTTTAGTATAGCACATTATTAAGTAAAAGGCAATGCAATATTGTGTTTGATGATGTTCTTAGTACTGCTGCTGCTTTTTTTTCCCCCACCGCTAACGCCTTCACTTATTCAAAGGTTTTTGTCATTTTAATTGACTTTTACAGCCTGTGTAAATTGTCACAGGGTGAGTGAAACAGTAGCATATGTGGGAGTGTGAATGTTAAATACGAGACCCTTTCACTGTAAGCTGTTGTCTATTTTCTCTGTATTGTTTTTCTTTCAGGCATTAATACAGGAGCCAAACAGGCATTACTTTTCAGTTACCAGCAGGAAGAGTGACCAAGCGGAAAAGGTTTGAGATTCCCCTGGAAATATGCTCTTCCCAACAATTTCCTGTATTTCACTACAATAAAGTCCTGCTTGTGGTACGCTTGCTGTATTTGGCTCATGAAAGTAAGTATTTGAAAGTGCATAGTTGCTACAAATGGATTGGAGTGCTGGACTTTTCTAATGAAATTCTGCATATGGTTCCCAAGGTAAATGTGCCATTGATCACTGAACAGCATTACTTATTACCAGATAGTGAATCTTGGGCTGTGTATGTGTGGATTCGGAGAGCAAAAATTTTGACCTTTTCCACTGTCAGTGTTGTGCTGTCTGCAAGTACAGACACTGTTAAACTTGCATGAGGGGAGCTGGACTTCAGGGGCTGCTTTTTCAGGGCTATAATAACTAAATGCTGTAAGAACAGTTGTTTTGGAAATGCAGGAACTCTCCAGGAAATGCTAGAAGCTACCTGGTTGGGATCAAGCTTACTTGGAGGTCGTGGTTCTGATTTTCACATATAAATTAGTTTTATCGCTGCTTCCAATGTGCTTTATGTGAATGTGATTATTTCACCAACTGTTCTTTGTGGTTGGAGCAGCAGAAATCTGCACAAATAATGTGTTTTGAGAAAGGCCTAAAAAGGAAGAGTATCCTGAAATGCAATCTGTGAGCAGTAGATGTCTACTTCATGTAAATCTCAGTAACAGTTTAGCCAACAGCTTATTCCTCACCTTTTCACAATGGTTAGTAACCCACTCATGTATCCATCCATTTACAGGAGCAGTGTGTCTATTGTAGGGTTCATGGTGGTCCAGAGACTATCCTGGAGACACAGAATACCAGCGTATCCTAGGGACGTCACACACGCTACATGTAATTTAGAGTCACCAATTCGCAAGTGTTTGGACTGTGGGAAGAAACCAGAGCACACGGAGGAAATCAGTTACGTGTGAAGAACATGCAAATTCCACACATAATAATTTGGATTTGAACCTATGTCTGAACTTGCAGCCCAAGACTGTGGTTCACCATTAGCACTCACTTTGCTAATGTGATGCCCTATAAATTTTCAGTCACATGTATAATAAATTGTATATGCGTGAGTGAGGGAAATTTTATGTGTTTTTGTAGAGCACTGATCACTCTTACCTTAAGAGATCAATCAGGAATACATGTGGAGCTTTTGGGAATAAATTAAAATAATACTGTAGGTGTATAGGGCACGTTAATTTTATTGTCCAGACTTGCAGTACAAACGGAAAGAGAAATTTATTGGGCATGTAAGACTGTGACATTTTGTACAAAAGGTCTGTTTCTCTAATTAGAGTGCATTTCATACAATTTCCCATGGTTACATAGTAAATCACTAACCATGAGCAAATGCATCATTTGAGAGTGGAATTTAAGTGGTCAATTCAGGATATAACTGGATGTAATTTTTGTGACTGATTCCGTAGGGATTCTAGTAAAAACATAGCAACTGGTACCTATAAATGAACATTAACCTCACCTGACTTTCGTTACATTCTGTTTGGCTTTCAGGCTGCCAGAGAAAAAGTAGAGAAGATTACTGCTAAAAAGTTGGCAAGGCAGATACAATAGAACGTGTGTTAGTCCTCCCTAAGCGCTAAGAATAAATACAGCGTGTGGCTGGTGACATGTAGGAGTTAACTGTAGTAGAGCAGAACATGATCTAATGTGGTTGTCAATCTGTGTGATTCATGCAATAAAAGATGTGAAAGTCATCGTCTGTCGCCACCCAGAATGTGTAGCCAGTTATGCTTGAGCATTATTGTAGCATTTGTATGGTAAGCCAGTACATACAGTGGATGCATTAATCAAATATTTTTGTTGACATCAACAGAGAACCTGGGTAAAATGGGACGGTGATAATTAATACAATTTTTTAAACTGAAATTCGGCTCACTCTGTTTTCCTTTTCATTGATATTTTTTTTTTTTTTTGTCTGCAGAATCCAGAATGCCACATGGAAGAACATGTAGATGTTCTGATGACATCTAACATTTCACACCAGCGGTAACACTGCACTCCAACACACAGCGGTCTTTCGGAACAATGCATTTCATTATGATACAAGTTCTGACTCTTTCCCTGAAAATGCACTAGTGTCTAATATAGCTGATTTGAGATGTTTCATTTTTATGCTCATTTTGGCAATTTTTAACTTAAAAGCTCAGATGACACAAAATGATTTACATTTATACTGCGTGGGGGGTTTGCAGCAATGACAAAGTTCTCTGCTGTATTTTGAATGTTGTATACAGAGTGGGGTTGGGTACCCGTACCTCGGTGGGACTTGTCTTATTCTGGATAAACTACAAGTGAAAGTGTCACTATTGTTTCTCTGGTTAATTTAACTGACCTTAAAATAATGGTGAAAACATTCCTGGGTCTAACCGTACTAGTGCTCTGATAACATTTCATTTTCAATACTTTAGTGCAGATTTGTAAAGAGAAATAGGCCTATGAGGCAGTTTTAAAATCCCTAATTAAAGTAAATTAGACTTTATTCAATTTGAAAAGTTGGAATTAACCTGCTGGCAGATTCCTGAGAAGATTTTACTTCTCCTTCTATATTTATTTATCTGTTTATTTGGCTTGTCAAGTGCTTGTCAGAGTACAAGAGTATCGGTCCCAAATCTTACTACTTTTTCATTATTTGTAAACAGTTCAACAGGCAGGTCATTGTAAATTATTGACAGGTATTAAAATGAATATAAATGATCTCCATAACCGTAATTACAGTTACTCGGCGCTCATTAAAACGGACTTCCCCAAGAAAATGATTTCAGGTGTTAAATGAAGCTGCTGTGAAATTAAACATAGAGTGTCTTGTATGAAGACAGATGCGCATGTGGTGATGTTGACTTGCACATCTGGTGTGACCTAAATGTGCATTTCTGTTACCCGCTGGTCCTGGTCGAGGTGGTCTGGAGTCTAAGAAGGGTGCACCCTGGATAGGACACAGGTGACATCACAGTATACACACACACACACACACACACAGTAGACAAGTTATAGGCTCCAATTAATCAGAAATATGTGGGAGGAAACCGGAGCACCCGGAGGAAAGGCATGCAAACTGCAGGCATAATGAGGTGGATTCGAACCTATAGCCGGCAACAGCGCATACATACGCGTAATATCAATGATCGGACGAACACGTAAGGACACAGGTTTTAGTATGCGCGCATTCCCCCTTTCATTGTAAATTACAGCTGCGGTTAAAGCAGCACGTTTAAACGGTTGTTTAAAAGCCTCGAAGGCACGCGGAGGATTTGCCGTGACGACACGCGTGAGCCCGCGGCTCGCGGCCTGCGTCCCTGCTGCTGTCACGGTCCCCGCTTCAGGAATCTCTCACGCCTGTGCAGCGCGCGCGCGGAACGTGCGCTTCTCGTCGGAGCATCGTTTTCGCTCTAAATAAACGCAACTTCAACAACGGCGTTTGTCTATATTGTCCTTAACCGTAACACAATGCATGTACATATATCCATTCCGCTTCAAAAAATTTCCGTGCTACATTTCAGAATATATTCCGTTTAGGTTAATACGCAATAACGTTGGACGGCTCCCGTTTTATGTTCAGCGTTGTTATTTTACGCGGTGCCTCGTGCTCAGTGTAATTTGACGGAATAACCACACGCGTGGAGTGGAATAAAAAGCTGTCCGTTTCCCTCGCGGTGTCCGTGTTTCCCGCTGTACCGCGCGACTGTTCATTTGACAGATGCACTTTCTGTTGGCTGCTTCCTGGACTCGGACCTCGAACTCGCCTCCTACCATGAAACATTTATTATTCCCGGGACAGTAAACATATCTTTAAGGGAATGTACGACTCCGGCAAACGTTGCACAGCACCAGCGCCACCGACCCTGATTTTTTGCTGTTTAAATAATATATTTTGATGCCCGTGCTAAACAAACCACTCCTGCTATCGCCACCCACCCCCCCATTTTTTTAAAATAATATTTTACCTACTTCCGAAAAACATTTGTTAAAAAATGGTTACAGCCTTCAAAATGTCACATGATATATCCGTATATATCGGTAAATAATTCGTTGTAATTTGAAAGCTGACTAGATATAATGGAGAAAATAGTTAATATTGATGTTAATGACTGTGAATTGCCGCAACAATATATCGGACAATAAATATTAATATCCTGCTGTAACAAAAGTACGACGTGTGTCTAATATATATATATATATATATATATATCACACAGACACACACAGACATAATGTATATCGCCATTCGTGACAAGGGCTTATGCGTTGTGACGTGCAGAAGCATCTCTCGCTGTTGCTGTATACACCGCAATAAGGGCTCAGATTATTATCCTAATTAAAGTCTGTCTAATTAAATTACTGTCACGAGGTAACCAATAGCGAAAGTCCTTTCATTAGGGTTGCTGGCAGAAAAGATCAAAAGCGAAGCGCTCCTGAATGCAGCGTGGTGTCAATTGGCTAATTTGTCGTCTAACTGGAAAAGTAGCTAAAAACCACGAGAAGGCGCCTTCTCTCCAACTGCATCCGTGGGGCGTTTAGTTAAGCGCGTGGATTTTTTTTTTCCCCCCACCGAGGTCTGCAATCGCGCTATGCAGCTGGGCCATTGCATCTCGCCATCCATCATGCTCTCCAAGAAGTTTCTGAACGTGGGCAGTGGTTTCCCCAACTCAGAGGGATCTGAGCTGGCCGTGCAGGACCACCCTGTTATGTCCTCCAGTGACAACCTGGAGAGTGGTTCACCTCTGAAAAAAAACTCCAGTGGGATGACGAATCAGTCGGAGGGAGACGGTTTTCCTGACTCCAAGGACGCACCGGGGGACGTCCAGAGAAGCAAACTCTCTCCTGTTCTGGAAGGAGTCTCTGAAATTCGTCACAATTTCGATGGATCTGCTGCAGAACGGTACCTCCTGTCTCAGACGAACCAAGCTCAGCCAGTGTCTGCCTCTCCCGGTGCTATGTTCCCGTACCCGAGTCAACACGGAGCGGCGCACCCCGCTTTCTCGATCGGCAGCCCGAACCGCTACATGCCGCATCACCCGGTGATAACCAATGGAGCGTACAACAGCCTGTTGACCAGCAGCTCTCCGCAAGGCTACCCAACAGCGGGCTATCCCTACGCGCAGCAGTACGGACACACGTACCAGGGGGGGGCTTTTTACCAGTTCTCCTCGACACAAGCTGGGCTCGTGCCTGGCAAAGCCCAAGTCTATCTGTGCAACAGGGCGCTGTGGCTCAAGTTCCACAGACACCAGACAGAAATGATCATAACAAAACAGGGAAGGTAGGTCGTCCTCGTATCATGTAAATCAGTACGTTTCCCAACCGATTTATTCTCTATAACAGGAGAGCCTTTTAATGTTTAAATCTGAAAATGCAAAGCTGTCCTAAACGATTCTTTCTGTCTTATTGCAAATCGCTCTTTCATCATTGCCGTCCTGTTATCTTTGTCGCCGGTGAATCAGTCCCGCCGACAGCTTTTCTTAGCCTTTTCCTTCACGTGACGTATACTTTTTTGTGCACCTTTTTCCATTTAAACAGTTTATTTATGAATTTTTGTAGTTTGAGTAACGTCTGTGTGGAGAGAACAAAATCGTTTGTGTTCATTTTTTATTGTAATGCTGTTCATTTAAACTAAATGGCTTCCTTTTTTACTAATTTATAGTACCTTAATATGAATAAGATTATAAGGTGAAATCTTAATATTAGAGACGAAGGAATATCTTGTAATTAATGTAAACTGATTAGACGTGGGGGGAAAAAACGTGTGTAGCTTAAATTTAATTTAAATGTACTCAGATTAAAATTTTAATTTACTACATTTTTCGTTTTAGACGGATGTTCCCCTTTTTAAGCTTTAACATCTCCGGTCTGGATCCGACGGCTCATTACAATATTTTTGTGGATGTAATTCTCGCCGATCCGAATCACTGGAGATTTCAAGGAGGAAAGTGGGTTCCTTGTGGAAAGGCGGACACGAATGTGACAGGCAAGTCGGCAGCTTCTGAGCTTTTACCTGTTTACTCCTTTTAATACGAAATAATAGGGACATGACGAATTTTAACATCTCTGTAACTGGATTGTAAGGAAAACATGCACAACGAGATGTTTAGCAGAACTCATTTTTATAGCGCAGTAAACGAAAAGAGCGACTGTAAAGACATAGACTAGACGACCCCTTAATTGACTTCTTATTTTTATATAAACGAATTTATTTTTATTGCCCCGTGTGTTCGCTTTACTCCAGGAAACAGGGTTTACATGCACCCCGACTCCCCCAACACCGGCGCCCACTGGATGCGCCAGGAAATCTCCTTTGGCAAACTCAAGTTAACAAACAACAAAGGAGCATCAAACAACACAGGACAGGTAAAGTGTGTGTATTTGTGTGTGTGAATATCGAGCAAAAGCAATACGATCTGGACTAAAATTTGTAGTATAATGACACGCAAATAAGACGTACCAGATCGACCAAATTATCAAATATCAACCGTTATTAATAAGGTCCATGATAATGTTGTACATTTCCGTTTGGCGGTCAACGCATCGTGTGTGTGTGAAAGCCAGCAGTCTATCTTAGGGCGACAACTCGGCGACACGGTGTATTCGAAGGGGCCGCGGCCGGCGAGCATTTGCGGGGCGACCCCTGGATAGGATGTGAGAGTCATTCACACCTACGTCTGCCGGCTTTGCCTCCTCAGATGGTGGTTCTGCAGTCCCTGCACAAGTACCAGCCCAGGCTGCACGTGGTGGAGGTGAACGAGGACGGCACGGAGGACTCGAGCCAGCCGGGCCGCGTGCAGACCTTCACCTTCCCGGAGACCCAGTTCATCGCGGTCACCGCGTACCAGAACACGGATGTAAGACGAAAAGGGCTTCATGTTGACACTAGTGATCCGTACCGGGTTTGTTGTGGACTTTTAACTAGCTGTCGTCTTTGTTCAGGGTGGTATTAAATATCGGGATATAAAGTGTATAATTTACCCACTTACAATGCATGCAAAGTATTCTTGCGCTGTTCTGTAATTTACCCCATTTAAACATTAAATCTAATCTTAGTTTCTCTCTCACTCTGTTTTACGATATTTTCCCCCCCCAGATCACACAGTTAAAAATCGACCACAATCCGTTTGCCAAAGGCTTTCGGGATAACTATGACACGTAAGAACCCTTTATAATTTCTTTTTCCTAAAATGTATGTTGTAACAAGACAATGCAAAGCAGATTAGATCTAACTCATGAAATACGACATATTTCTTTAAACAAATCTAATTTGTTAAATTCAGGGATTCATGATTTTTTTTTAACGAGACAAAAGTATAAATACTGGATATTTATAGTGAAAGAAATGGTGTATTAAAATATTATAAATTTGCTGTTATTTATTAGAAATTAATCTGAAAACCCTGCCTTGCTTATGACATGGAAATCATGTGCCAAAATGTGTTTACATGGAGATGCAAAAAGAATTGAACAAATTTATTCCGTAACTACACGCGTGACATGAGGGACGTTTGCTGAGTGTTTGTAAGACTAAGAAAAAACTAACTTTATAAATTGGTTTCGACTCCATGTTTACACGATGATTACCGAGCAATAAATTTATAAAAGTGTTCACTTTGAGTCACCCCTGTGTTTCCATGAGGACTGAATAATAATAATAAAAACTTATTTTAAACTAGCATGTAAAATGAAACTTTAGTGCAACGAAAACATGTATTAAACGCCGGTGACAAATCCAGCGATGCATTTATTTGTGACCTATTGCTCTCCTAAAAAGTGTAATATTACCCCACCTAATTTTTAAACAATTGATAAGAAAAATCAATTCATATTTTAACTTTTTTTTTAAGTGGGCAAATATTTATAAGCTTGTAAAACAACTCTGTATTAATGATTTATTTATTAGTAGTAGCTTCCCAGGAGTTATAATTAAATCGATAATTCGTTATGAATTTTATCAGAAGTATTTCCGTTTAACAGGGTGAAGAGAATTCAAATCAAGCAAACCTGGTTAAAGAACCATATTATAAACAACATTTTAAGAGGGAGAAAAATTTTAAAAAATTGGACAGTTTAATCAGATTACGTAATGAAATGAAAATGATATATTATCCCGAATTTAACTGCTTGTTCTGAAATATGTTCAATGAAATTTGATTCAAGTTGCATTTTCTGCCTAACAGCTTCTCAGGTTTTGGGGGACAAAAATATTTAAAATAGTATTTAATTGCGATATGCTGAAATATTTATAGTGGTGGTGGTGGGGGGGGGGGGCATCTCCCGCCGCTTCGCCAGCGGTGTCCCGTGACTTGTTTGAAGTAACGGCCAAATGCTTCTTCTAAAAAGAACTTCGTCAACATTAGTCAGAAATGTCTTGGTACTTAAAAAGGTGAAGTGGGTGCTGGGCAAGTTTGTTGTAATTTGGCTCGTCTTTGTGTGTTTTTTGCCAGTATCTACACAGGTTGCGACATCGACCGACTGACACCGTCGCCCGGCGACTCGCCTCGCTCTCAGATCGTGCCCAGCGCGAGATACGCCATGGCGGGCTCTTTCCTCCAGGACCAGTTTGTCAGCTCGTATGCCAAGTCGCGCTTCCACCCTGGCGCCGGGAGCGCTCCTGGCACGGACCGCAGCGTCCCTCTTAGCAACAGCTTGCTGTCCCCGCAACAAGCCGACGAGACCGCGGCGGCATCCCCGCAGCGCTGGTTCGTCACCCCCGCCAACAACCGACTGGACTTCGCCGCCTCGGCCTACGACGCCGCCGCTGCCGCCGACTTCGCCGGAAACGCGGCCACCCTGCTGTCTTACGCTGCTGCCGGAGTAAAGGCACTTCCGCTTCCGGCCGCGGGATGCTCCGCCAGACCCCTGGGCTACTACGCGGACCCCTCTGGGTGGGGCACGCGCACGCCGCCCCAGTACTGCAGCAAGTCGAGCTCCGTCCTGCCCTGCTGGCCCTCCAACGCCGCCGGAAGCAGGACTACCGCTTCCAGCTACGCGCTCGACGACGGGGACACCTTGGCCACCGAGAGGTCTCCGCTTGGCGGCTCCGAAGACGCCAAACCCAAGGACCTGTCCGAGTCCAGCTGGACAGAGACGCCTTCTTCCATAAAGTCGATCGACTCGAGCGATTCGGGAATATTCGAGCAGGCCAAAAGAAGGCGGATATCGCCGTCGGCCACGCCGGTGTCGGAAACGGCGTCGCCGCTCAAGAGCGAGATGCTGACGGCGCGCGAGTGCGAGAAGAACTGCGCCAAGGACGTTGGCTACTACAGCTTCTACACACACAGTTAAACGCACACATTTTTTAATTTATTTTTATTTTTTTATGACCACGGTCAAAAACTTGTTTATTTGTAGGATAGCCGATATTATTGTTAACTTTTATTTAGCGTAGGCCTTTGTCCACGGCGAACTAAAAACGTCGACTTTACACTGATTTACCCATTTCTACAGCAGGGTATTCTTACTGTATCGAAGCAGGGTAAGTACCTTGATCGAGGGTACTGCACAAGGCGTGGGATTCCAACCATCAACCTCCCGAGTGTTAAGCAGCACCTCTAACTACTGCGCCACCTGCTGGCCGTGGGCTTGATCTGCCGAAGCCAATGTTGCATGCATTCAGCAGTGTATCTTACGGGGTCAGTGCCCTGGTTTACTGGACGTTTATCCCGAACACTGGCTAACTGTAGCCAGCAGTGTTTGTTTATCTCTTTGTTTACTTGTTTATTTTCCGGACTGACGAAGCTGTAACAGCGGTTGGATGAATCAGTCCGCATTCAAACAATGCAATTCATTTTCGCGGATCAAATCGTGCAGTTTTCATTCATCTTTTCACAGCCACACGCATTTTTATGAAGTATACCAAAAATAAGTACCTTTTTCATTTTCTCTGTCTTCAACACATTTTGATCTATTTTTTTTAATTACGAAAAAGACTGTACAGACATATTTAGCCTAGTATTATTGTGTCAAATGTAGAAAAAAAACCGTTCAAAGTTATTCATCGGCTTTTTTGGCAATTCTAAATGGAGATGTATAGTCGCAGAGTGATGTGAAACGTTTTCCTCGTTACAGATGTAAGGTAATAAATTTATGGGTAACGATTTAGTAAAGCACAATTTAGACTAAATAAAATGTAAAATCGCATAATTGTGTTGCCTGTTTTTATTTGTAGGGTTAGCGGCGGGGTGCCGATGTGTATTATTTATACATTATGTATTATATTATTTTTATGAATACCATGAACCTGTCTAAGTATTTGATATTTTATTTTGTTTCGTTCTGTATTTCTAGGCCTTGAGCTTGTGTTTTAATATGAATGTTGTGATACATGTTGTAAATGTTGTTGCGGTGCAAAATTGTAATTTTTTTTTTTTTTTAAGAAATTAAAGGCCTGTGTCTTAAAATGTAAGAAAGTCTTGTTATTGAAAAGCAAACGCTCGTCAGGTGAAATATATTATGTTCGTGCAGTCTGACTGAAAAGGCTGCATGTAAAGGAGAACAGTGTTTGTGATTTTAAATGCGTTTTAAAAAGAAAAAAAAAATCAATAAACGTTATCAGCCGTAGAAATGAGATGATGTCAGTTTTAAAATATATACGTAGTGTAAATGACTAAATCCGAAATGACGTAGTCAATTGTATATATCATATTACGTTGCCGGTTTTATTGTAAATATTATATATTAAATTACAGTATATAGAGCAAATGTGTGATTAACTCCGATGTGATAAATATTGCACTAGTTTGCGTCTAATTGAAAGCAACAAAAAATAATTGACATTTTAAATGACCTCAGGTTATTCCTGCTTTATTTTGGCCTTTTAAACTTCTTTTGTCTATAACTTCCTTGTGTGTCGCTCCTTTTATTAAACAAGATATTCTGCTTCACTAATGTACTGTAAATATCGGTTCCTACAGAAAATGACTAATTCGGCCAAAAGTCTGCATCAAACATGGAGTTTTAAATGTAAAAAAAAGGAAAAAATGACTAGAAACTGAACGATTATGTTAATAGATCATGTCAGTTGTAACGACGGTTGTCGTACAGTAGAACCGCATTTTTACACAACTGTGCCAAGCAATAACATATACAATTTTATTTTTAATCATTACACAAACCAGTGACTGTGTTTCGTTCATAAAAGACTTTAACAGACAATAACAGCACCTTTGGTGTTCGAAACCTTCTTGACTGATTCTTGCAAATTTGCATGATAAACATAAATTGTTCTTAATCGTCTCTGTACTACTAAACTTGTTTAAACATCGTCCGATAAAATGCATCCATTTTATTAGCAAAAATAACACCAAAACAAATCGCCAAATCTCAGTGTTTAACTGGAATTGTTTACAGAGGGATGTGTGGCGAAACCATATTTGTGTTGTGCATTTTGTATCAAAATAAGTTTTTTTTCGGAAGTCTTTTTTTTCCCCAGGATTTAACGCCACCTTGTGGTGAGTAGAATGTGGTCACGAAGGAGGCATTTCGTTCAACTGTTCACTAGCGCCCTCTACCGTTTGCACGACCCGTATTTGTGCTCGACAATTTAATGTTCATAACGGTTCTGTATTTTACCTTGTTATTTACTCCAGCAAAAATATGCTATACCTGATACATGGCTATAATTTTAGTGCAATGTTTTTATATAGTCAAACCTCGATAAATTGCTCCTGCTATTAACATCACTGCAATTGTGTTATTGTTGTAGTCAGTTTGCTTCATAGTTTTTTACAGAAAAGTAACCCATCGTAATATTTTAATTTCCATTTCTCTGGAAGGGGGTGCGTTGTACGGAATTGTGGCACAGTTTCATTTTAAACAGTAGGGGGCGCAAATGTCTCATTTGTTTTGTGAAGTGGCCTTGAAAACCGTTATCATAATGTCGAGTACGTTCCAGGGGCGCGAGGGAAGAGCTCAGATTTCTGCCGGTTAAAATATATATAAAATATAATCACGTAATGCTGTAATATGTCACATCTCGCCGGCCTCACCTCAATTTTATACGGTCACCTTATTTTTACAATGTTGTTAAAAAATAGATGTGAATTAATAAAGAACATACATTAATGAAAGCATTAAAATATTAAGAATGTTTCGGCAGAAAAAACAGATATGTTTCACAATTATGGAAAAATGAACCATTTTACATGGTTGAGAAACCTTCAGATGTGTTACATAAAAGCTGCACAAATGTCTTTTGTCCTGAAATATCCGAACAAGCTTGAAAAGTGAGTAACCTGATCTGGCTACTTATTTGTGGAAAATGAGGTATGAATGAAGCAGAACAAAATGAGAAAAATGGTGTGAGCAGCTTGGTGAGGGGAGACACAAAGGAGTCCATGCGAAAGGGACCAGCCGGCCCCTTTTGGCAGAGACGAGCGTCTGTGACGCAGGCCTGCGATGTGCTGAGCTCCCGGGTGTCACATCCCAGCGACTCATTACCCACCCAGTTGCTGCAAAGCTCAAGGCCATCAGAGTGACACACACTCGCTGCACAGGTGGACCTGTGTGTCGCGTGGTGTTCGAGGGCCCTACTGAGAAACAGAGAAAAACATTTAGTGTTTTATTCTCGGTGTCATTATTTAACCCGAGTGTCATATTAGAGGCGTGCCTGCGTGTGTGTGTGTGTATGCAGGGTGTCTGAAGGTGCTAAGGGTGACCTGCAGGTTCCACGGTCAAAACACAAAGATGGGAGGACGGTGGTGTAGGTCAGTGTGAGCTAAAGGTGATACATCAAAGTTCAGATGTTACCACAGACCATAGCAAAGCAACTACTTGGCAGTGTATTCGGTTGGGCTGCATGACGGTGTCATGCTGGAGAAATGTGAGGATTATATTTTTATTGATCAGTCTGGTTTTCTGCATCTGGCTGTTTTATAATCTCCCAATTACACGAAGTTACTGAAGAAAGAATAACAGGACTCAGCTGTACCTTAAATTTCATCTTCTTCCACAAGTAAAGACCACTGCTGCCTCTAAAACTCTGCACAGCAGCAACTGTTTAATGCACATGAATATTTAGTTGCTTCAGTCTAAGACATTAGACTTAATGTTAACTTCAATTTTTATCACCAGCTTTCATGGCTGCTGCTGATTTTCCACCAGACATGGATGATAAATATGAATCAGTTCCGATACATTTGCAAGATTAGGGGAAAAGGAACATTGTTACACACCTGAGAGAAGAGTTGGTGTGGATACCAGGGGCAGTTGGACCCTCAGTGCTGCACAGCAGCAGGACAATGATGTGCATCAAGGATCCCAAGAAGAAGCTGCTCTGTGCAAAAATTTAAACAGTCTCCTGCCCGTTGTCATAACAACAGGATAACCCACTTAATTAATGTATACAAACACCGGCATGTAATTCAGCCAGATAAAACACAAAATAGCCGCATTTGCGGTATATTATTATTATTATTATTATTATTATTATTATTATTATCATCATCATCCACTTTACAATGATTTGCTCATTTCTACACTTGCTTTTACTGGTGTGAGTACACTCACTGGCCACTTTATTAGGTACATTTGGCCAGACTGCCGGTGCTGTAAGGAATGATTTCTTAGCTGGAAATAGGTTTTCTAGACATGTTAGTACCATCTGAATATCCATCTGAGTCCCACAGGGCACCAGCGTGCCACTGATACTGACCTGGTTCAGCCAACCCTTTGTGGCCAGCCTGGTCTTTCTCAAGCTGACACTTCTAATAGAACAATGTGCCATGTTACAAACATGTAAGGATGCTTCCACAAACATGACAGCGCGTTTATTTTACCCCCCACGGCCTGCAGTCTCCACCTCTCAAGCCAGTAGGCCATTTTTGGGATGAGGTTGGGGTGTCAGTGGAATTAATGTACCCCCCCCCCTCACCAAAAACAAAACTGCAGAAACTGTCAGTCCAAGGTGGAGGAAGAACCTGTTGGTGAATTAATGCGGTACTGGGGGCAAAAGTGGGTCCAGCCTGTGGAGTTCACCTAATAAAGTGGAGCAGCATCCCTTACATAATGCAGAACAAGTGTGTGAACAGGAGACTGGAGCAGTGGGACCAGCGGAGGGGGCAGAACAGACAGAGGAACACAGTGTGGACTCATACCCACTGTGTCAGTGGGAGCGACAGGAAAGTGACCTTGGTGCCAGTGAGTGTCATTCATTTATACAGTTAAATGAAACACTGGTAACCGTGTCCGACGCCATGGATTTCAGTCGAATAATCGATTATAATAACACTGGACTGATGTCCTCCAAACCACAGGTGTGTGTGTGTGTGTGTGTGTGTGTGTGTGTGTGTGTGTTTGCGCCCCTCGTCCCCGGCTGTAGGGACTCCTTTGTGCCGCCGCGCGCGCTGGGGGTGTATACCATGGTACAGCCTCCCGATCCCTGCTCCACGTGCCACATCCGAGGGTGGTCAGCATTCGCCAGCGCGCGCCGCTCGAACCCGTGGATCCGGCACACGGCGCTCTCCTCCCGGTTGGGTGACAACACCAAAAGGGGGGGGGGGGTCGGTCGGGGCCGGATGGATCTCAGCGACATCTGACCGCGTGTGTGCGTGAGTGTGTGTGGCGCTTTGTGCGCTGCCTCGTCTCGCTCCGGAAACACCTGACCGCAGGGAAAACAGCCACGGCACACAGAGAAACCCATAGAAACGTCTCGAAAAAAGCAGAAGAATAAAACCGCCAAAGCGATCAAGATGGACACGAAGGACCAAGGAGCGCAAATGGAGCCGCTGCTGCCCACTGTACGTGTGTAAATACTGTGTGTTTGTGCGCCTTTTTAACATTCGCTTTTATGTTTGTTCAGTAGCTGCTTCGCGGCGGGAAACAGAAATACCGAAAACCGATTTAAAAAATAATGTTCTTAATGGTTTATATGAATGGTCTTTAATGTCTATTGTGTGTTTGTCGCGGGATGATAAAGTCCACAGTCATCACAACATGAACGTCGTTGGACATCCTTACACACACACACACACACACACACACACACACGCACGCACGCACGCACGCGCGGGCGCGCGCGCTTCTCTCTAAAGGTTTGTATTTTCCGAAGATAATGGGATCAGTAATACATGGCACTTCTGTGGCCTGTCTATAAATTTAGAGCATTTTCGAGGGAATGAACATGAACTGGGTCGAATGGAGTAAAAGTGTGTTTGGGGAACAGTGAGGTCACGCTGGTTGTGGAGGAGGTTTCCTCTCCTGCCCTGGAAGGCTGTGTAGGAGCATCTCGTGCTCAAGTTCTTGATGCCAGTGCTGTGTTCTCCTCTACATCCATCCTGCACCCAGCAATGTAATGCTACTAATATAAGTGTTTTCTGCAGATTGCAACATGCGCCAGTGTGCAGAAATGGGTATCTGGTCCCAAGTCAGATGAAAACATTGGACTTTACCTAAAGTACCAACATATGATCATTATTTTTCCAGTGCAGTCCAACTATTTAAAAAAAAAAAATCAAAGTTTAGTAGTTATATACTCTACGTTGTGGATGCAGGTCTTATTAGTCATGTAAACCTATGTCTCTTGCTGTAAGTCAAGAAATAATATTATTGCTTGTGGTAAATTGGCATTACAGGTTTCTACCTATGTAGTTTCATTCTGCTCATAATCTTTGTTGTCTAGTCACTCATTTTTGAATTAGACCTGTGACCAAGGCCTTTACCCACAAGTGTTTGCCAGTGTGCTCCTTGCGCCCTGTGCTGTGGTTCCTGAGTCTGCCAAAGGTTGAAAAATAACACAGGCATTTGGGAGTCAGCTTTTTTCCAAATGGGGAACAAACTTAGCTGGTTTCCGGAATCATGCAGAGACACAGGGTGGACAGATCTTTTCCAGAGTGATTCATAAGCTACGTTATTTCACCAGTAATAGTAACGTCCGACATGATGTGGTCATTCTAATTCAAGGGAGATGCAAAAAAAAAAAATCATTCCAGATACAGACACAAGTACAAACAAACTGAACAAAACAATATAGTGCAGTTCACCATTTAAAATATTTGTGTACATTTTGTGTGCCGTTTCCTACTGCCCATTCAGCCTGCGGACAAGTTTTCCTTAAAAGCACCAATAATCTTGGAAAAAAAAGCACCTCCCAAAATTGAAAATGCTTGATGAGGATATAACAGATTTTGATGTTCATGGATTTAACTCAAGAGGACACACTGGGACTTATCTGGATTGTGCCTTTCTTTTACTTTGTCTCCGTGCACTTATTTACCTGCCACTCATCAGAGCAACAACCACGGTGCAGGTGGCCAGATGGTGTCCACCTCTCAGGAGGTGCATATGACCGCTGTGCTTCCAAGGTCTAAAAATAAATAGACGCTGGAGTGTCTTTATGTGCAGTCAATTCTGATACACACCTTTTCTGCATTAAAATCTCACACACAAGAGGTGGATTGAGGCAGATACCCCTGTAACAGGGTTTGGAAAAAACTGGACCCATTTCAGTAATCCAACAATCAATTTTGACTTGTTTGGTTCTGGATAAAAATAGCACCTCAAAGAAGTGCATACTTCAGATCACGCCGCCAAGTCAATGTTCACCAACACTGAGAAGCATTTATTTAAATAAAACTCATAAAATGCAGGTGTACACATGGACCAGGGGATGACTACTAGATGACTGTAGGATAAAACCACTGTTTTCTTGGGCTTAGAACAGTCATGTACAGTATTAATATTGTTCCTTCTCAGTGTCCAGAATCTACGGTTGTTTCTGCCTACTTAAAGATATTATTAAACAGTACAAACTATCACTAAAAACCTAATTTTCTTCAATTTATCATTGCTGTATGTGTTACATGTGGCTCCGTTTAGATACAGCTGACTGACTTATGTGTTGTATAAGACTTAGTCATTTTTTTAAACCTGGGATATTATTTTAGTCCCATCATTCACACCTGTCATTTGCACATTAACTTTATTTGCCTCTGTGTGCTGAGCTGTGGATTTTGCCTTTCGCTTCAGCAGAAGCGTGCAATGAACTTATCATTATCTAACTAATCTGAAATTATTTGTTAGTCTGAGTCGCATTGTTGCATAAGTTATATTCTGCATGGGTAATTTTAATGCAAAGCAGCATTCCTCGTGTAGAATGCGCATTATTATCTGTTTGGGTTTTAACTGAAAGAATTTGGTCCCAGTACCTGGCTAAAGTGCATGACAGGAGGGCCACATTTAGTGGGCCAGTTTGTTAAATTCTCCACTTGGTTCCAGCTCCTTAGCTGGACCACCTGCTGCCTTCACATATGTTACTGGGATCTACCATATAAGTCGTCAGCTCAGAATATGAACTTGGACATCATGAGAGAAGTGTGGGGTAAAAGCAGAGTGACCCAACGAACAAACTTGCTAATATACAGCATTTATAGTACACTTCCCTGCAGCCTCTCAGGAGGAGGAAAGTGACTGGCCCTGATTGAATGTGATTTCTTGTCTGTTGCTGAATATTGGTCTTAATGTGTTTCTGTAGTAGCTTTTAAGCATCTTGGAGTAAAAGGTGGAGGAATGAGCCCAGGAAGAGTCTCTGCTCACTTGTGCTGGAACAAGGGGCACTGGGGTCTTTGGTTAAGAACAACATCTTTTCCGTTATATTAGTATCCTTAAAGTAATTAACGTAAAGCGTTCTCTATTTAATGCTGTCATTCTACAGCTCGGCCGCATATTCCGCCACATTTAAGATTATGGATTTAGTGGAACATGGTGGCAGGCCATCAAACATGAGCAACGTTACATTAGGAGTTGTGGGTACGAGGCTTCATGCTGCTGATGAGAACAGAATTTAGGTTTTGTGTGTTGCGGCTTCTATATTTATACTTTGTGAGAATGTGCTCACATTGTTTCCATTGTGCCGTCACATATTTACTGTCTCCTACCCTGTCCCAACATGCCACAATTACACATTCGGTTCCCTTTGAATCCTGCCACCACCAACAGGAGCGGAACTGTATCTTGTCTGGTTTTGCTATTTTGTGCTTGTGATGCAAGAGAAAGCTGAGTTCTTCACATGCTGAACTTCCCAGATCTTCCAAAAAAAGGATTTGTAATTCAGTAGCCCACTCTGGGTTTGTCTGGTCTCAATAAAGAGCTCATTTCAGACCACAAATGAAGCTGAGTGAATTAGCTGACTTTATTTTGCCAGACAGTTTAAATGGCAGTTAACTTTGTAAAGGTTGGAGGGTAGTTTGTGTTGACAAAACTTGCTGCCATGATTTATTTTGTTACTTGTGAACTTTATGCTGTATATACTTGTATTGGAGTTTAAAGAAATAGTTTGGTTAATTTGAATTATTTCCCTGATAAAAGCCTTGGAATATTGGAAAATGTGTATAGTACTGTTTATTTATTGAAAGAGTTGCATTTTTACAAGCAGATAAGCTGAAACACTTGTCAGTACTAAATGGGTTAAATGCGGCTGTTTGAGGCAAAACAGCTTTTGTAACCGTGGTGGTACATAAAGACAATAGAGCATTTGTAAGGATCCGAAGGTACGGAAAGTCTGTGAATTTCAATGCGACTCAGAATTTAAACGTTGTTTACACTGCAGGGGCAAACAAAAAAATCCTTTATTGTCGATGACCTTTACTTTCTCGTTTCTTAAATTCAATTCCATTCCTGTTTGCCTAAGGAGCCCTAAGGTCTTTACAGCCAAGGAGATAGGCTGTCTGTAAGGATTACTGACTTGCTTTCCATTAGAAGATGATGACATGTGTGATCAGGAACTGCATTTGTGACCAGGTGTGTATGGTTTTCACAACCCTGTGCCCTTTGCAGGTGCTCACTCCTGTGGGAGGCAGGAGTGTGGTGAGTTGGAACACTCAGCCTTTCCATGCATGTGAGTTGCATGTGTCTCTAGGTCACTAAGAATTATTTGGAATGAAGACCACAAATCACAACTGCCCTACCTTACTGCTGATCTGGTTCCTTCAGTGATGGAAGACAGCATGTTTTGAAAAGGACACATTGTGTATTATCATATTAGCACATGCTTAGTGAGCTTTGCAAGGGGTCATGTTAACACTGGCGTCAAGCAACAGTTTCCTTAGAATAAGGCCGATATGTGTGGAGCTTTGAACCAGGTAGCCAAAACATCATGGCCAATGCTTTCAAATACAGTGCTTGAAGTGGGCTGGTACTCAGCAGTACGCAGTACTGGAACTTCCACACTTTCCTCTTTCAAATACAGGAACATTTTCTTGAGTATCGACACTTTTAAGCTCCCGGTACTCTTTTTCACCTGATCAGATTCTCTGGCTGAGCTACTCCAGTAAAATACTGCTGTAGTACAGGGCCACTATTCATGACAGTCCTCAAAGCTACCTTTCATTAGCCAGGTGTATTAAGTTGCTCTGCAAGTTGGCTCGCATGCTGCATTCCTACTATTTGTTTGACATTTGACTCCCCTCTATTAAAGAAATATATATTGTGAGCATGAACGATATCTCGGATTATCTTTTAGTCGCTGTAAAGATTCAGAACTGAATCGTCATACGCCAACATGTCAATAAGGGGAGTGCAAACTTTTTTTTTTCCCCCAGTTTAAGCTCTGAAAAAATAGAGGTGGAAATAGAAAGCGGTGTAGAGCTTGTATGTTGGATTGAATAACTCGTAACTGAGCCTTTGCCTTTGGAGCTAGAAACTTCGAATGTTGGTCAGACACTGCTCACCAGCAAATGTTACGGCTCTGCTTGGGCACTGCATTGACAGATCTCCTGGTCATGGCAGTCTGTGTTCGTGCCCTTTTCTGATGAATGTCGAGCAACGGAATGGTTTTGTAGTCGACAGCACACACTAATGATATGCTTTGGGGCGAAAATGACAGCAGCGTGATAAAATAACATTTGCTGCGTTCATCAACATGCCACAGTTTTGCAGAAAGGAGAACCCATTTGTGTGTGTGGTGAGATACTGAAGGCCAAAATGTGTGTTACGTTTGACTACTGATTGAACGCAAAGAGTTCTCTTGTTTTGGTTTGGTGAGATATCTGGAGAGATTGCTTCTGCTCGCCAGACCAGGATGTTGGTGAACAAGAAGTAGAGCTGGAGAGAGAGTGAGGAGGGGGGGTTTGTGTGAACAGCTGAGGTGGGTGTGAAGATGTTTGTGTTTGCTTCTGTGTAAACATCTTCAGTCTGAGATTCAGGAGTAATTTTGTGCTGTTAGGTGCACCCCTGTCATCTGTAGTGTAGACATACAATTTCCTGCTGTGTCTTTGGAATGCAGCAGCAGTACTGTTTTACCTGTGCTCCAGTCTGCTGACGAAAAAGTCATACAGGAGCTGATGCGGTGATAGGCAGAGATGCAGAGGCTCCCAGCATGCCGCTAGAGAGTGCAGAGATGCTCTCTTAAAGCCACACGGACGGCACCAGACTACAGACCCACGGGTCCCGTGACATCAGCGCTCTAATCTGGCTGAGGATTGGTAGATGAGCGAGGACGCACAGCTGCTCCGAGCAGCGAGCCTGTGCGTGTCAAGGGACGATGGAGTGCGTGCTGGGGCGGGGGGAGGGGGGCAAACGCTTGGCGCGTTAAGCGGGTAGACCTGTTCTGCAGCGTGGCCTGAACCCCTGCTGAGGCTCACACCGGTGCGCACCACTCAAGCTCCCGACCCTGACAGAGGGACATTTCGGGGAATCTGCTCAAGGCAGAAATGATGCTTTCTGGGAGCTCGGACCTGTGTGGCCAATTTAACTGCCAGGTAGGATCCTGTACTTAACTCAGCTGGCTTTACGGAAAGGTTTTATTAGGTTTGTGTAACATCTGTAAGGGGTGACATTGAGCAGAAGCATCTAACTACATGTGATTTTAAACATGGTTCTGTTTTTTTTTTTAAATGCCTCAAGGCAATGAATTGTGAGTGCTTTTTGTAGTCAGTTTTCAGTTCATCCCACTTAAGTGGGGCAAATTTTGTGAGCACATTTGTATTTGTAGCCCCTTCACACAGGAGAATCGCATCAAACTGGAAGCAGGGTCCTTGTGCACCGAAGGCTTCTTTCTTATGAATGTGGGCTTTTGGTGATAAGGTCATACCTGCATTGGGGAAGTACACTAGTATTGCCACAAATTGGACAGCTTTTGCTGTTTTGCATATTTCTTCTTCAGAGATACTGCAGTCTCCTGTCATAAAATGGTGAGGGAGACATTTTTGTTCTGTAGCTTGTTCACCCTAATGAACAGCTTTGGAGAGCTGCCTGACAGTTGGGGGATGGGACAGCTTAGGTGGGGGAAGAGGTGTCCTGCTGATGCTGGCCTTTGATCTTTTCATGGGACCAGGGAGCACGTTTTCTTCAACATTATTCCCAGTGACATGGGTGCTTTTGATGGGAAAGCGGGGAAACGGGACACGTCCACGATTTATTAGCTGGTGTCTGGCATGCTTAATGATCGATCAGATGAAGAAGCGATTGGTGAACTTTAAGAATTCTTCCGCGCTTCAGGTGCGGAAAGACTCCCTCTGTGTAGGATCGAAGAGCCTGTGGCAGATGGTGGTGTGAGGTTCCAGCGGCTGGTGCTGATGCTGGTCCTGAGGTTGATGGCTGCTGCGGTGACTGTTGCCAACTGTAAGAGTCAGAGCCGACACAGTGATGGCATCTACGTCCGATTTCACGTTCACAGCAGCTACCATTAATCTAGCCCTTGTTTGCTTTTAAGGCGATTTTGCTTTGGAGGGCTTCACAGCGGGGAGCGGCCGGAATGCAGGCGCTTACTGCATTTTGAGCAGCATTTCTACAGTGATTTTTTTGCTGACCACCTCAGTTATTTCCCTCTAATAACCAGACTTTCTTTCTGCAGTTCTTAGAATATACTGATGACAGACAAATACAAAATGTGATTCTTTGCTGGCCCACACTGGGGGTAGGAATTAGGTCACAAGATGCACATCCTGAAAAGCATCATTATGGCATCCACCATTAAAAGCCATTAAGAGAAAACACGGTGTTGTTGCTAATACAGTCATCTAAAATTTAAAAAACATAACGCAGTACATCTTTACAGCAATGACAAAATATTCTATGTTTTCTGTGTAAACTAAGTGTATTTTATTTGAACTATGCACCATATCCCATTAACATGCCTGGCATGTCTTAAACTCATTACTGTCTCAGATCCTGTGTGGCAGCTTCAATATTACCATATGCCCATTTGCCCTACCCATGAGGCACTGCATCTTCAGTGTCCTTCAGAACCACAGCTCAGCGAATTAATAATCAAAGCGCTGACCCGGGGCTGCTAAGGCCAAGACAAATGAATAAAGAACAGAATTCTGGGAAGTCAGGCTGAGTCCTCGAGGTGCTGAAACGTTAGCTGGATGGGTTGGCAGGCATATGGATTTTCGGACGGATTTGTCCAGATGAGCATCGTGGAACACATTAGTGCTGAGTAAGGGCCTGTAATGACAAGTCATGGCCACGCCACCGATCCAGCTTTCATGCTGAATCCTTCCTGTTCACCTCTCTCAAGTGGTTAACTCAGCATGGGGTGCCTGTTCGCCAAGTCCTCAGGCTGCAGCGCGTGAACCACGGTACCCCGTGCCAGATGTTCGCAGCTCTGAGATTGTTTCTGCAGCTTGTGTTTACTCCAAAACAGCTAGTTTTCAAAAGGCCACTTTGTGAAAAATCATTTGTACAATAGTAGTATCTTTTATTCATGATAGAAAACAACAGGAGGGGTAGATAGTTATTCACGGATTTTTTTTGTGATTGTGCCACTGATAATTTCCTATCTTAACAGACCTTTAGTATATCCCAGGTGAATGTTAATAGGGGTTTACCGATGTCGTTTGTATCGGGTGAAAATGTAGAAGAGGAAAACGGTGCTAGCAGGTACCGGCAAACAGAACTGAAATATCAGTCCCATGACACATGGAAACCGGAGCAGTAAACGGTAAAGCCGAATCACAGCCATAAAGCTGTCTCCTCTGCCTTTTTTTCCCACCCTCCAGTTGTATAAAATAATTCACAAAAAGGGTTAAATAGCTGCACCTGGTGTTCATTTCCACTTAATGATCCTCCCCCCAGTGGCAGCCCTCAGTTCTGGAGATGGGGGGTGTGGCCTAGGCTGCTGCCAACCTCAGGGTTCCTAAATCTTTTGTTATAATCCTGAGTATAAAGTGAACTGTGGCACTCCATACCATTCTTTTACCACCCTTCCAGTACAGACATCTTTGAATTATAGTTTTTGTCTTAATCATACAGATTAAATACAAGTATATATTTGAAACAGAGTCACAATGTTGGACCACTTACTGGCAGTGCTTTTCCATTTTCCAGATTTAGGCTGTTTACAATAGTGTGTCACACGCTACGTGTCACACCCTTCGAGCCGCCCTCAGTGTCTCTGTTATCTCGGGTGGTTTCCTGTCACACTGCAGGTCACACAGCGGCCTGCAGGAGACATCCTGCCAGTTGGAGGCCACCCAGCTCACTCTTTGCTGCAGATTGGAAGTGATTCCATTCTGCTGCTCACAGTCACAGCCACCAAGTGATTCAGCTCTAACTTGAATCAGGGATGCAGCTGGAGCTCAGGAAGGGTCTCAGGCTGGATTGTGTCTTGATCCGGTCCTTTTAGGCCAGTCTTCTGCTCTATTTAAAGTGGCTGTTGTTGGTTGAGAATTACTGTTGATGATAGCAATCATCTGTGTTCCTTTATATAAATAACAAACTATATTCATCATTAACCGCTTCATCCTGGTGAAGGTGTTCCACGGGATATCCCAGAATCATTGCTCACAAGGCTGTGAAACTGCACTCTGGATGGGACATTAGTGCATTCCAGGGTGGCACTGTGCACACACTGTGACCAATTAACCTGAAACTCATGTCTCTGAGAGGTGGGACAGTGGCAGGAAACCAGAGCACCACCAATGCAGCCAGAGGAAGAAAGGGAAGCCACAGGTTCAAACCCTCAGCCAAACAGCCCAGGCGCTGTGAAGCTGCAGCACTCCTCGCTGTGCCGCCTTGCCGCCCGACAAACTATCCGTTACAGGTTACGATAAAGTAAAAAAATGTTGAACATCTTTAAGCTTCAGAAGTGACAGGTTACGTGGATGACACTTTTTTAGTTTTTCACATCGGCACAGCAGAATCTCTTCCAATATAGTTGCGTTTCCATATTAAAAGAAATATGAAATGAAGTCAATTTGCACTATCAGGTATTTCATGTAGTTTACGGAAACAGTAATTTAAGCTGATTAAATGTTTTTCTGAATCACTGTTTATAGAAGGAAATATCGAATCTTTGAGAACATAGAAATTATGTAAACACTAATTCATACATTGCTCTTATGACACATCTAACAGTAATTCATTGCACAACCTCATTATCTGATCTATCCATCGTGTCTCTGGGGCTTTTAATATATTTGTTTTTTTCCTAATATTATTGTTCATGTATATTAGTTATTCTTTTAGTCCTTATAATTACAGCATGAATCAGCCATCACCTGACACCAGAGGATTATTAGTATTATATTACTGCTTTGAAAATAAGGGATTAGAAAAAAATGTGTTTTGAAAATAATACATAATCAACCCATTAGAGGTAGCTCTAATGGAGTGTGCCAGATAATATTTTAGACATGGTCAGTGACCACAGAGAATGATACAGCTAGGCATCTGGAAATTATTTACATATTTACATTTCACCATTCAGACCTCAGCATAAGCACCGTAGTTTCTGTCCACGAGCATCCTCTTCTATTAAATATATCTGTGAAAAAAATATCTCAGTTAGCAGAACTGGATGCTAGATAAAACGTGGAAAACATAGTTGGATAAACACTGCAGAATGAATTCCACAACAGGGACCTACAAGTGAGCACAGACTGAGAAAGGCTGATATTTAAAAAGAGAAACATGCTGTTCATCCTGCTGCTGTGCACAAGACAGAAAGCCGGCATTTAGTTTTGGACAGCAGTAAGTACCGTGGCAGGTTGTCTAACAAAATACAGACTTCTGAATGAAAAAAAAACATTCTACAGATGCTGTATATTCACTATAACACAGTTCTACAGGTTTGGCTTAAACGTGTCAAAGGCAGTCTCACTCTCAGTGTGGAAACACACACATACACAGCAGTGACCTGCCAGATCTGTATCCTTGGCTTTCCCCACCACTGACATGTATGAACATATCATGTGGTTCATGGAGGAGGGAGATGGTTTTGCTGCCACTCACTGTGCAGTGTTGGCTGCTAAAAAGGTTGGTATGATATCCTGTCAGGTAGCGCTTCACTTCTTCAAGCTGTCACAAGCTGTCACGTCCTGCTTATTTCGTTCCTGCATGCAATGCTGCAATGGCCTGTGATGCTCACGGGGGTGATCTTGAGAATTAAACAAATCGATATCAATAGCTAGTGCTGAGATGTGGCTGCAGTTACTACAGCTATGTGGTCTGAAGCATTTCAAAGGGATTTACTGTCTTTTAACAGCATTTTATTTGCTGTGTCAATTTTACAATTTGAGGTTCAACTGAAACGGGATGTCATTCATGAGTGTAAATCAGCTGCTCAGTTGAGTGAGACCCACGCATGTGCTGTAAATGTTTATGACTGTTTGGGTTTTTTAATCTCAGAAATACATATCCTGCATATAAGTAAAATATACCGCATTTCAGAATCATATAGGTATGTAATGGCTAGTTAGAATGACCATATAAGACAATGTTTGCATGCATCTATTATTCCAGCCTTTTGGTACCTTTTCAAAGATGAAACGCGAAATTCTCAAACCTGACAGGTAATACTGAAAGCTACCACTGCATTTTCAGACCCCTTAATTTGTGGAAAAGCTACAGGAATGTAAAATTCATCCTTGCTGTACCTCTCTGCTGTCCCTCTCTCTGGAAAGGTGCCCTTGAGCTGGTTTGCGCTCTGCAGAAAAAGCTGTGTGCACAAGAGGTGCGCATGCTCTGCCATCCCACTCCTCACCCTCCCCCTCCCCTGAGCCTTGGTCACGTGACCACCCCCCATACAGTCTTGCAGTCTTGCAGTCGTGAGCATGCTAAGCAGTGCAGTGAATTACACATGTAAACACCGCGACGTGTGGTGCATTCAGATGGTCCAGCAGGGCCTCTTCTTTACTCATCACCTCTGCAGGACCGGAACCATTTTTTGTCCATAGACCTGAAGTGGGCTGTAGTATTTCATGTGGGACACCAAACACAGGTTTGATGCTCCTGCATTTTGGAAATGGCGACACAATTTATTTACAATTTATTGATATTTTGTTCTTGTACATTTTCCCCCAAGGTTGCCAATTATAAAAGGTAGCCATCATGATTGCTTTCTGTTTTATACGCTCTATGCACCTCCGATAATGAAAGGGAGATAGTTCTAGGGCAAACACATTGATTTGAATGCGTTCATGTATTATTTACTGGTGTATAATTTTGCTGCAGACATTTTTTGCGAAGGCAGTCATCTGCACACTTGACCACTGACATTACAGCTTTAAAATGTATCAGAATAGCAAGAGATTTAAAAGTTGGCCGGACCGGCATAATAATGCATAATAATTTCTTTCCAGGAGCTAAGAGATTAAAAGCTAGCTTAAAATGAAGAAAAATATTTAAATAACTCCTGTTTTGATCAACTTGGTTAGGGTGGCTTTGTGGTGCAGTGGGAAGTGCTGGTATCTCATAGCTCTTACCCTGTGGATTTGGACATAGGTTCAAATCCCCCTCAGGCTGTACAGAGCTTGTTGTTCTCCCTGTGATAATTTGGGTTTCCTACCCCAATCTGAAGAAATGTTTTGGGGAAACGGTGGGTCCTTCTGCCTTCCCAATATCCCACCACCATGGATTGCAGACAGCGCATTTTGTGCATGGCTGTACTGTAGATGGGGAATCACACATATGAGAAGGGCCAAGTTCCAAGTTTCTTCTGATCTCACCATTACTGGCTATAGCTTTTGTCATCTTTGATCTAAAAGGCTGGAGCTCCCTTTTGGCCGACTGAAATTTGAGAGAGGCTGAGGGGACTTTTGATTTCATTTAGGATATGGTCCAACATTTGACCCCTCTTTTGAGATTATGTTGAGTGGATTGGCGCTGAGTCAGCCCCAGGATTCAGCTGAGGCGATTCCCAGCTCAGACAGGAATTAAATAGCATTAAGGTCACCTTTTTGTAAATCTTGGTGCAGAAATGTTTGTGGAAAAATTTGGATGTGTTGTACTGATAATAAGGTTTCATGAGGTTACTGCAGGGGTAAAAAATTTTTTACAGCAACCTGCAGAAATGTATTTTTGCCGCTATTTTTGACATCCTGTTTAAAGCGGTCTGAAGAGTTGAGTTTTTTTTTTTTTAATTTTAAGGTTCCTGTCTCCTTGCTGGAGGTTTTTGCCTTTTGAAAAGGAGGTGCAAAGTTCTCTTCTTCAATGCAAGGATTGAATCATCTAACGCTTGTTGCTGGGAGCCCCCTGGTGGTGGAACAAATTGGTGCCATTCAGCCAACGAGCACTACCTCCCATGGCCTTGGGAGCTGCAGGACAGCGGCATGATGAGGACCGTGAGAGCCGCTCTGTAGCTGTCAGCCGAGCTGAAGCTGCCACCAATGAAGGGATGGAAAACCTACCCAAAAAACACCTTGGCTAATGGCTACAGAGCCGCTCTCACGGTCCTCATCACGCTGATGTCCTGTGGCTCTCAAGGCTCTGTGGGGTAGTGTTTCTTATCTAGATGCCTTCTCCTGGTGGGTGATCCAGTTACAAAGCTGCGGATTGGAGCAGTTTTTGTCAGGTGTCTGTTTGCTGTAGGAGTGAGATTTTTAAGTGGCCAGGCTTAGAATTGGAATTAGAATTTAGATTTTGGTAGAAGCAGATGAGAAGGAAAAACTTGTACACTAGTCTACTTAGGACAGTGAAAGGGGGATGAGATACTGAACCACCTATCCATCTGATCTCTTTATCCAACCAAATTCATGTATGCTGCAGTATCATAAGAGTCATAATCCATTTGAGTAAACAGATCAAATGTCCATCAGTCTTTTGTCTTTGGAAATGTCAAATGCTGAGATTAATGCATCCTATCCAGTACAGCACGAGCTTTTCTGGGATATGAAATATCAACTTGTACCTTGTATGCCTCTAGCCTCACTGTCATCAGTTTTGGGATGCGACTGCCTCCATACCTGATCTCTTGCAGCTGTTTTGTCAGTAGGCCTGCTTAGCTCGTTGATGGCCGGTCATTGGTCTTGACTGATGCAAAGGTGGAGGTGGATGCTGTAGGGGATATAGCGGTGATTGTGGAGAGATGTTTACTACTCGAGAGAAGGACTAACACTGTGTGAGACGTGAGAAGATGGTTGCTGGCTGTGTGTGGGCAGGGCGCTGTCTTCATGCCATAGCACACAGTGTTGTAAGATGTTCACCTCGCCATTGTTACGCCACAATGTCACACACGCGTCCTGTGCAGGTACATGTGCAATTTTTCAATGCATTTTCATAACTTGTTTCATCTACAGTATAAGCTTTAAGTGCTCAATCATGTCCTAGTATATGTTTCATATGGCTGTTGGCAGATGCTGTTGTTATGCCACAATGCTACATGTTCTGTATGTTACAAAATGTTCATGTATACGTTCTTTAATTAACTATAAGATGCTCATTTGCATACCAGAATTACCGGAAATTATTAAAAACAATTATTTTGAAATTTAAATTATTGCTGCTATTGTTATTTAATTATTATTATTGATTGTCTTAAAGCCGAGTCTGTCATATGTTGAGTATGTTGTAAGTCGAGGACAGTTTGCACTGATAAAATCTTTAAGTGCAAATTTGCCTTGTATGTAATACATCCAAAGATGTGTGAACTGGAGTGGTTTGAAAGCGTTATGGATGCCATTTCTTAAAGGGCTTTTCTAGATCAGTGAAACTGGGCAGTGTAGTGTTGTAGTCCTGACAATTTCTATCATTTATCATTTCAGGGCGTTACCTTACTTGTTGAATACTCTCTGTATACTTTTCCGTCCTTAAAATTTTAGCGTGGCAAATTTTTATGCAATGTTTTTTCACGGGGTGGTAGCCAAACTCAACTTTAATAAAAATTATTTATGAGAATAACTTGATCTATCTGCACCTAGACTAATTTAGATACAGATCAAGTAGCACAACCTGGAACAGCACCTCCAGCAACCTGGAGTTGGAGTCATAGTCAATACTCTGCCCTCATAATCCAGCATGAAACTCCTTAAATATATGAATCACGCTATTTTGAAAAAAAAAAAAAACGTTTTGTAGACTAAAAAATTAAAACCCTGCTCCAAAGACTGCTTTCAGCTGCTCCATTTGCTAGCAGTATTCTGTGGACTATAGCTAATCTTCCATATTTAGTTACAGTCGATGTGTCAGTTATAATATTACGATCATGGGGTAGCAAAATTTTGCAGCTTTTTGTGTTTGGATAGGATCTACTCTTGGGTTAAAGCTTCCCATCTGGCCTGCAGTGCTGCCTTATCGGATGCAGTGTAGGCTTTTCAGTGAAATTTGTGTTCCACTAGGGAACATTATTACAGTCTGTGAGTAATGGACAGAAATGCATAGAAACACCAACAAAATTTCTCTCAATAGACTGTTGGGGCACCTTGTGAAGCCAAGATGGCATGGAAACAATGAGGCATTGAGTCAATAAGTGTCTCTAGAGGTGTTCTGTAAGTATTTGCCATCATTCTTCAACAAGGAATTAGTCCAGTTTTTGCCTTGCTCAGTTTACTTTTTGAATCAGAAAGTGCTGTTTTTGTTGTTTTTACAGTCAGAGCAACAAATGCTGTGGGCATGAGGTCAGGTGATTGGAATGGAAATGGGAAAGTGAGGCAGCTTTTTTCCCAAGAGTAGTAAAGTAGCTGTTGACAACACATGTCTTGCAGAATGACAAACATGTTGTTTTAGAAGACTTGCCTCACAGTCTCCCTGCTCACAAGTGTTTCCTCTGGTAGTTTTGGCATTCACCCCTTTGAAGATCACTCTTCCACTCTTCGCCACGACCACTGGTGTTCACAGGGCTGTGACCTGTACTGACTGTCACATAGCGCTTTAATGCCCCTCTTTTGCCTCCCAGGCCAAAGCTGGCAGGTTTGGGTTAGTTGTTCCCTTTCAGTTTTCCCAGTTGGTGATGATTATATATATTTTTTTATACTGTATCGATTAGCTGTATACTTTGTGGGACTTTTACTAAATTTGAGACACCTTAAAATTAAAACAAATATAAAATTATCAAAAATAAACAGGTTCTTCCCACAAACTCCTATTCAATCCCAGTTGTTGACAGATTAGTCACATAAATTTTTGCAGAATTAAAACATTATGTGATCAATCACCAACACTCACGAGCACTAGACTGGACTTGTAAACACTATGGGAATGAATTAAATTAAACACATTCTCTCTGGGTCCATTTTTGTGACACCTACCATTTGGATGCATAGATATAGGTCTTGTTCAGTCTGCAGTAAACAGATTTTTTGGAAAATGTATAAAATATAATGAAGAATAGAATGGTAAATAATTGGGTGGATACTTTTTTATTGGTCACAATGATACATGCAGGCAGAGACAGTACACTGAAAGATTGTACCTCCATCTACACATAGTGAGGGCTTTGGGTCAAATTTATAGAGTTACAGAAGTTACAGAGTGTCACAGGGTCTCACAACATTGTCTAATAACTTCCAGAACAGTGTCCAGATATTCCAAAATTGTTTTGAATTATAGCATAGGTCAAATGTTAATTTGTCAAATGGGAAGATGTTAACCACTTCAAGCATCCACAGATTTACAGAAGGAACTTCAGGAGACCACAGTGTGTCAGAGTGAACAACCTACGTTTTATGACCTCATCTAA
The DNA here is from genome assembly GCA_900497675.1 of Arapaima gigas. Lineage (NCBI taxonomy): Eukaryota > Metazoa > Chordata > Actinopteri > Osteoglossiformes > Osteoglossidae > Arapaima > Arapaima gigas. The sequence continues at coordinate 168,923 of UFQX01000165.1, read as the reverse complement.
AAGAGAGTTTTGATAGTGGTTTAGTAGCAAAATAGAAAGTGAAAAGTCAAACTTCAGGCTGAAGGTCTTTTGAATGGTTAACTGAACTTCTGTCCAAAAAGCTTGTACCTTGTCACAGTCCTAAAATAAGTATATCAAAGTGCCAGGGACTGCTTTGTTCTTGGAGAAGATCTGCGATGTCCCTGGGAACATCCTACGGAGATGTACATTCTCTTGGTGAACTTGAAGTTTTACTCCGGGATGCCTAGGGAGGTGCAGGCTGGGAAAACTTTTGTTTTGTTTTGAAGTTATTGCCAATACTTATTAAAACAGAATAAAGTGCAGAAATCAAGCCTTTGCAATTGTTTTCTACTAACAATTGTTTCTCTGTTTCAGTTAGTTCTATCTGAAGTCTGTTTTGTTTATCTGTGGCTGTGATAAAATGATGAAATTGAATACGTTTAAAGAAGTTTGCACTGGGTAGGCCAATTTTCATTTTTAGATGTGCAAAGCTAACCTTTTTTTGGTCTAAAATAAACGTGACGTGTCCGACAAACCTTTAGACAGCCATTCCAATTGAACTAATGTTTGCGGGAAGGTCTGGTTTAAGAGCAACAAGAGACCAAAGAAAGTGAAAACATGGAATCCAGAAGTATTGCTTTAGATCAGGCTAGAAGAGTGTTGAATGTAACTGAGTTCTCAGACAAGCTCAGAATATGGTGCAGTTTTTGAATTAAACGTAGGGACCTTAGCAGTCTTGGTGACACAAGGCTGATTAAATACCAACCCATAGAGAATCTGCTCACGTATTTTCTGCTCTAGGATGTGTATCTGTTGTCCATCAGATCAGGAATCAGTGTATTATTGAATGTATTATTTGTGCCAAGTGCTTAGCTGGGGTGATCTACGGTGGTTCATTTGCACCTGATTCATGTGTTTGAGTGACAACTGAACATATATGTCTAATTGATGTCTGTCATTTTCATGTTTTTATTAAAAATTGTTTAAATAACTTTTTACTAATGTACTTTTAATAAGGTTGTTAAATTGTAGATCTTGTTTTTTTTTACTCAACTAAGTGAAAAGAGGCAATAATAGTTATCAAGTGTCATGGTTGCATAAACACTTTGCATGCCACTTTTCTTAAAAACAACATGCTTTACGTAGCCCAAGCTATTCCATGAACCTCAGCTCAGTGTGGCAAAAATAAGAATTATAGGTAGGCCTGTGTTGCTCTTAAAATGCCTAGTAAATCAGCTGTGACTTCCACCAAGTGATTAACCTTGCTATATTTTAAGAGCACTTTTTCTCCTTTGCCAGGCAACCAGGTTTAATGAGAGTGCTGTTTGAAATAGCTGTATCCCTCTGAGATTAATAGCATTTGTCCCGGTATGTAACATATTGACTTCACAAATGTGAAGTCTTGATAATGATAGTGTTGAAGAGGGATACAGCAAACTCTTTGTCAAAGTAGGTACGTGCATGTGTTTCAGGAATGCAACTTTTTTTTTTAACACAACTCAAAGGCATTACTGTTGACACAGTGAGGATGGAGTTTTCACAAAATTTTTAAACAGTTTTTCCACAGCAGAAGGCTTTAACTGGCTGTGGATAAGTGTAGGAAATACACTGTTTCATGAATCAATAAAAACAATGTTGTCTGTGTTCTGGAAAAGAGGCTCTTAAACTTGCTATCAAACCACATTAGTTTCCATGGAAACAGTCCTATGACTTTATCCTCAGAAAGTGCTTGTTTTTATTCACAGATATTCCTTTGACCCACAGAAAGGGGACACAAAGGTCATATGTTAAAGCTAATTAAACAAATAAATAAATACATCAAATAAATAAATGAATAGTTTATAAAACTGTTCTGAAATTCAGCACAGAAGTTTGTGTTTTACCACTAAGCCTCAATATGCCCAATTTGTACATCATGAAAAGCCCTAATAAGTTCCTGTAGTACTTTTTTCAATCTGAGAAATGCTGGTAATAATAAATGCAGCAACAGATGGTTCATGATCAACTAAACATTAGCTTAAAACTTGACAGTACACTGTGTTTTGCAGAGAAATGATGAAGAAGCTGTGGTGGACAGAGGTGGGACACGTTCCATGCTGAAGACCAACTTTGAGAAGGAAGAGTTAGAAGGTAATCTGAGTATTTCATGGATGAGTATATTTGATTTGCAGCACAAGGGTCATTGTAAAATATTAGACAGTTGACATTATATGTTAATATCTAGTGACTTGATTTGTAAGAAGTGTAGAAGAGGGGAGATTCCACGTCCTCTGTGTGAGAGACTGACCTCACTGACTTGATGTTCTTAGCTTGCAGGACTCCATAAGTGTCCTGTTTTGGAGCTGTCGGTATCACAGTCCTCAAACAAAGAGCTGGCCTGTAAACAGGAACTTTATGCCTCTCTAAGCTGGAATAATATTGTTAGTATCAGACCTGTTGTTGTGATTGTTCAGTGGAAGCATTGAAAGCCTGTGCTGGAGAACTGTAAACCTCTGTTGTCCTGAAATTTCATTGCCAAATGCACATTGTTTTGTTTGACAGGAATGACTCAAGTTATTTGAACATTTCCCTTGTCACCTTCTCAGCTTTCTGTCATGTTGAAGAAGATTATAAATTATTTCACGTTGTGAAGCATAAATGCAATGATGTGTGTCCTCTGTTAACCCTTTTGAAAATCTGAATGGTGGCCCTCTGTCTTGCTTTAGTTGCTGTCTTTTGCAGCAGTTGCACTGAAAAGAGGTCTTGTTCTGGTCTTGTGTCTTGACTGTTTTAACTTGTGTCTGCTTCAGCTGTCTGTTTTCAGAGATGTGAAGTTATAAACAATGGTACCTGATCTATGGCCCTCTTGACAAGCAAAACTGCTGATTCATTTAGGATAGGTCAATAGAAGCTGACTTGATACCAAAATTAGTGTTCCATGGTTGCTATTTACGGAACTCTCTCAAAGTTATGACGTTACAATGTTTACCTGCTGCTACAACACTTCGTAGTACCATTTGTTGGACTTTTATTGCTTTTGTGTGCTCAAGGTGTTTAGACCACATTGCAATTTACAAACTGTATGTTGTGAATAATGTATAAAAATGATGTATAAAATACCACACAGCTCATATTAAGGCAAAATTCCTCCCTGTTGAAGTAACCAAGCTGCCAACCAGAAATAAAACATTTCCAGCCAGAAGCTACCAAGGAAACATGATTCACTATCAAACAAAAATGTTTATCCAAACTCAGATAAACAGGACAGACTGTCTTACAGTAAAAGTAACAAAGTCATCTGAAAGCATATTCTTCCTCGCACGAATTGCCCATAGAGAAAATAACAAACCTCTTCTGCCAACTGATTCAACTTTTCCCAGCATTACAATGTCACTGAAACACTGAATTGCAAATATCAGAGATGTAGAGGGCTGTTTGACTCTTGTGGGCTCAGTCAAGGAGACTTTATGCAATTCAAAGACATTCTGTGAACTTTTGCCACTGCTAATCATATTTGGGGAAAAACAACCATAGAAACCCAACCAAAAGTATAACATGTAGTATATTTATGATCAGAAATGCAGTAGGGATATCCAAGTAGCTACATGGCTATGACAGACATATTGGCCTTGACAATGGGCTTCACATGTATGCCTTCTTGTTGACTGCCACTTTTTGGCTGCCCTCCTTTAGCCATGACAGTTAAAGGCACCATACGTGTCTGTGGATTTTGTCAGGAGCTGATCCTGTATGTTTCTCCCCGGCAGATGTTTGCTCTAGAAAACATTCTGGGACCTTAATCTCTTGATGTGCTCTGACCAAAACAGAGCGTACTAATGAAAATGGAATAATACCTACTGGTGCGTTTAACAAACTGCTGTCCTTTCACTGCCAGAAAGATGTGTTCACCTTCATTAAATTAGTCAAAAGCCATACATCTAGTTTCACATAGTTTTTATTGACTGTGTTGTTTTGAGGTTTGAATTGCTTTTTCAGTTAACTTTGAATCCTATTATCCATACAATCCTATTAATTAAACCAATTAATTTAAAAATATGATATTTAACTGTGTACTGGTGCAGCACCATTTAGAAACACAGTGCTGGTCATCCTCCAGGTCACAGGACACTGTACATCGGGGTGCATGTTCCACTGGGGAGGAAGACACACAGAAGGCGCCGGCACCATGGACATCGGCACAAGAAAAAAGACAGGGAGCGGGACTCGGGCGTTGAAGACGGCCGGGAAACACCCCCCTACAGTACGTCAATGTCAGAATTGCAAGTCTCAGTGTGAGCAAGTGGCTGCAGGTCTTGTGTGCTTTACTGTACGAAAAAAGGAAACCCAAGTCCAGAGTAGTATTGGCTGTCCTGACACACTTTCCAGACCTGCATGCACTTTAGTCTCTTCAGGAGTCTGATTCATAATTGGATCCGTCTGTTAATGTACCATCCAGACCTCCCTCTCTTCCCTCTTTTCCTCTCTCTGCCTTGGGGGAAAACGTCCCACTGTGCTGTCTGACCTTTTGCTGATCAGGCTGCAGTTTTGGAACAATCATTGTCTGAGTTCAATGAAAACATGAAAGGGACACTTAATGTGATTCCATAAATGGATGTCGAACAATGCAGTGCTGTGCCTGCTGTTACCTGTGGGAGCTGATCTCACGGTGCCGTGTGAGTGTTAGCACTTACAAAGGGTTTGTGACAGGAACTAACGGTCAGCGTTGTCTTGCTCTCTTTGGCACAGACACCCCCTCGCAAAGGGTCCAGTTCCTGCTGGGCACAGAAGATGATGACGAGGAACACATCCCCCATGACCTTTTCACTGAGCTGGACGAAATCTGTCTCCGAGAAGGGGAAGATGCAGAATGGAGGGAGACTGCTAGGTACTGTCTCAAAACCTAGTTTTCTGCCAGTCGCCTTTGGCCAGTTGTGAAATTTCCTTAGATTAATAAAGTTTCGATCTATCTATCTATCTATCTATCCATCTGTGTCTGTCTGTCTGTACATTTCTCTATCTATCGATCAAGAATTGAAACAGTATTATTGGAAATAATAAGCTTCTGGACCAGTGTTTGTATTGTTACTTATCAGCAGTTCTTCACATTATACACTTACTTAGAGATTTCATTTAACCTGACACTTGGTGACCTATAGTTCAGGTTCAATATTCAAAATTTCTCAAAGGTACAAAAAGTACTTTTTTGAAATTCATACTAGGTGCCTTTTATTTGTAATCCTTTTCCATTGCCCTACTGTCCCAGCATAGTGACAGGGCTGGAGTCAAGCTCCTGAGGGATCCTTGTACATTGCAGTGTGTGCCAAGGCTGTGCATGACACCACACTGCCCCTGCTCTCCAGGTGGTTGAAGTTTGAAGAAGATGTGGAGGACGGTGGCGAGCGGTGGAGCAAACCATATGTGGCCACGCTGTCCCTGCACAGCCTGTTTGAACTGCGCAGCTGCATCCTCAACGGCACTGTACTGCTGGACATGCGGGCCGGCTCTCTAGAGGAGATCGCAGGTGGAGTGACTGCTCGGGGTGGATGGTGGGGTCTTAGGCTTGATGGATGGGGGGATTCTCTGCTGTAACCACCTGAATTGATTCTGCTTGGCACTGAGAACTCCCAACACCATCTGCCATGGATATTACTACACAGTGGCCAAACTCAGTTAAATACTGTCCCATTCTTGGAACTGAGATTACAGTGCATCTAATGACAGAGACCCTGCAAAAAGGGCTGCCTTTAAAAAAAGACATTAAATAACATCTGTAGAAACATTCTTAAACCCATTCTAAAATCGGAATGCCTATTTTGATAGATGCTAAACAATCATTAATAGAATTAAAGAATTAGAGGTCGTTTTAAAGTTACATTTTAGTTTTCTTTTAATATTCTGGCCAGTTGTGGGGCAGAGGCAGACACGAGGCAGCAGATCTCAAAAACAAAAAGGCTTTAGTGACACAAAACCCTCCAAACCAATCTCATAACCAAGCATGTTCTCCACATCCACTCTCTCCAGTCCTCAGACCAGGTGCCTCAATTTCCTCAGTCCATTTCTTATATGTGGCAGCAGCTGGTCATCACCAAGTCTGATGAGGCAGGGAAGGAGGCGGGCAATGGGGAGCTGTCCATCAAGTCATCCCTGACCCCCCTCAGCTTTGTACTGCCTACCCAAAAGCTCACACTACTCAAATGATTATACTCTATTTGGACAAATACTGTTAGTGGAATTTCAACATTTATTTCTAACTTAGCAGTAACCTGCAGTGTTCATAAGGAAATTTGGTCTAAACAAAATAAAGGTTAATAAAATAATCTTGAGTTATTTTCAGCAGAATGTATTAAATGAAATCCTGACAGTAGGAGATTAGATTAAAGAAAGTGAAAGGAAGAGAGTTATTTTTTTTTTTACCAGGAACAAACTCCAGCCTAAAGACCTTGATCCCTTTTATGCTCAGCATTTTCTGCAAAGCACAGAGCTCAGTTTTGGCAGAACATTTAAACACTAGATTCATTAGATTCACAAAATTTCTTGTTAAGTTGCTGTAAGATAATAAGGAGAAAATATTACCTATGCCAGTCAAATAAAAGGAGAACAATGACTAAGATGATTTCTAACTCAAATTATTTTTGCATTATGTCAGAGTCATAGTTCTTAAGTTTGCTGTGCAGCTGAAATCACAATATGTAGTCCAAGGATTAGTAGAGGTAATATTAGCAGTATTTGCTGTTTTAAAAAAAGAGAACTGGAGGGGGTTTCTGAGATGAGCCATCAGGCTATGTACCTCGTATAATAACTGGTCATCAACTAGTGTCAGAATGTAAAGGTTTTCAACCTTTCTCTCCACTGATCCCAGACATGGTCCTAGACCAGCAGGAGATGTCTGACCAGTTAGGTGAGGAGGTGCGGAGGAAGGTCCGAGAGGCTCTCCTCAAGCAGCACCACCACCAGAACCAGAAGAAGCTGGCCAACCGGATCCCCATCGTGCGCTCCTTCGCCGACATTGGCAGAAAACAGTCTGAGCCACACTCCATGGACAAGAATGGTAAAAGATTCTGACACTCTCCCGCTGTGAGTCCTGCTCAGCTGAGACATTTGTCTGTGACTCTTCCAGAGAAAATCCCACCCAAGGAAAGGAAACGTTTCACACCTGAAAGGAACTTACTGATCCTGTTTGTTTTCTTCATGGTGTCTTGCTGACTTTCTTAAGTTGTATCCAAGGGGCAGGGTCTAACTCTAGCCAGCTGCTAGCTCGATTATTATCTTTCTAAAAATGACAATACAAAACAGCATTATTATTTAGGGGGTGTGGGGGGGGTATTTCCCAGGATTATTATTACTTTTATTGTATGCTTAAATTGCAGTACACATTGAGTTTTGTGACCATTTCACTTGAATACTGAATTCATTTTCTCAGGCGTGCACAATTTTATGCCCATTTTGGCATACAACGTGCACATTATGTGGCTTATGTAAGAATGTGCCATCATAGTTGGTGTCTTTTACCTGCACCCAACCAAGAGCAGCAAGTAAATCTTTGTTTGTCTTTATGTCGGTCTCCTGTATGTGTGAACCATGAGAACCATTTCTGTTCTAATTCCACCCATTTCTCTGGAAACCTTGAATGAGAATGTCTCCATTAACCCATGTTTCACTGAGTATTGCACTTTGTACGTCTGAACTTCTTTTCCGACGCCTTTGTTTCAGCCTGCCTCTTCTCTCTTCTTTCTTCTCACCGTGTGTGTCTCTAGCAGGTGACTCATCTCAGTGTTCCACCTTTATGTCCGCCCTTCTGGGCTCATTAGCAGCCTCTGGCTGCGGAAGCAGCAGGCAGGTCTCGACCTGCTCGACGTGGCAGCTCTGTTGCCCCCCGTGCGTTTCCATCTCCTCCCCACTCCCGACCTCACCCACCGTGTGTCACCCCCCCACCACAGTGCGCCATCCCGGGCCCCCAGCAGACCCTCTCAGCCCCCACCATGTTGTCGATATCTCTGATATCCAACCCCTGGACAAGCAAGAGGATCCGGATCCAGGCAACTTAATCCCTGACAGACTTTCTCTTCTATTACTTCCTAAAACATAACTTGTGAAGGTGGTATTCTCAAATTTGCCTGTTTCTTTAGACAACATCAGCAGTTATGCTGAGATCTTGTGTGGCAAGATGGAGGCAGTATAATATGTTAATAATATGGCACAATAACGAAAGACCGACAGTACGGCAAGTAAATGTTAATTTACTACGCTTGTGAAGAAAAATCCGATTTTACAGTGCAACAAAACCGTAATTGTGGCAGGTATTATGTTGTTTTACTGATGTCATGAAAATCCCTGTATGACTGTTGGTAGTACTTGGTCCGTACTTTAAAAGTAAGTTGACATCATGTCATTAACAGCTTCTAGAAGCATCAAATGACTAAAAGAATGTATATTGTTTTGCTATGGAGTTATGCAAAAAAGGTATAATTATTACGTATCCCTTTCAATTAATTTAATTACTAATCAAGTTGAGAATTTGACAATTTTTAATAAAATCCATAAACCTTTTGCAGGGATTATGTTTAGGAAGCAAATCTGCAGGCACCACAGTTCACTTGCTGATTAAAACACATGAAGAACCCTGTAAACCCTTTTAGTAAATTATTAGTGGTCTGTTCATACCCTACTGGTTTAGCCTTTCAGTACTAATCCAAAACCCTCAAATGAAAAAAGTCATAGTTGTGATCACACCCAAACAAAAATGGGAACCTGAAATTAAGAAGCATCATTAATTGTTTATTCTAGATGTTTAGTCTAAAAGGGTTGTTTGTATGGTGTTCCTTCATGGGCAGCAGTTAGCCATTTTAAACTGCTATTAGGCTATAAATGTACCACGGATCCCAAATGAAACGCTGGAGACAAATTACACCATGTAACCATGCTGTTCATTTGTTATTTGCGGTTTGTACTGATAAAAGTAAGCAAAATTATCCACTTGTCTAGAGCCAAGTCAAGCAATGAATTTTTTTTTTTTTTTTTTTGTGATAGCTGGATGGATAACCTTTGATATTGCTTCATTCCGTTGGCATTATCACTTTGCCAGCTGTGGCCTAGACATGTCTTTTTCAAATATATGCATATGTTTTAAGTCCCCTGTCATTTCAGCAAAATCATTCCTAACCATCATCCATCAACATGCTTTCTGTTTTGCTGTGCTATCAGTAAAGTAACTTTGCCAGTGTTAAACATGCCAAAGTTTGCTTAGCAAATGGCTTAGCAAATGCCAAAGCTTAGCATACTGCAAAGGTAGGCTGTTTAAAGCGTAATTGATCGTAAAAAATGAAATTGTATCCTTTTTTAATGAGAGATGTGACATGTTGAGACATGTTAATACTGGCAAACTATGACAGCCTCTTCATAAGACTCGGTACCACCACTAATGTTTCTGTTCCTTGTTCAAAACCCAGGTCAGATGATCTCCCCTCAGTCTCAGCCAACCAGCACTGATGGCAGGGGAGATGTCAGCAGAGAAAACAGTGCCGTGGACTTCAGCAAGGTAAGAGATGACTAATAATACTACACATCTGTCTTTCCAGATACCAGATGTTGGAATTCAATGAGAACAGAGAGGCTGAGATTCACTGAAAAAGAAAGAGACTTCCAGTATTCATCAAGTCATTGCCACATGTTAGCTAAGCTTCATTGTACTTTTAATAACAGATTTGATGCACATAAACTTTGCAAGGCTAGCTAATGAGTCCATGTTAAAAATAGCTATTCACTGCGATCCGTGTTATCCACGTAGATTTATACTTGTCTTTGTTGTTGTTCTCATTACGTTAAGACATTATTGCTGCAACGTTACGGACCAATTTTCTGTGAACTAATACGTCTGAGAAATAATACTGCTTGTGTGATATGTGTGGTATGGTACACATTTATTTTTTTTTATAAAAACTCTGTTACTGAATGTTGAACCAACAGAGTGAGTATAGTAGTATTGTGAATTTGAAGTCATTTTCAGTTGCTGGAAGAAAAAACTGTCTGAAAAGCTGTTGACAACATTTAACTGAGCAGGTATTGAACTGGGATCCTGTATCATTCACTTTCCGTGCCGTACATATAGACGTTACTGCATCATTTACGTGCGACTTTAACCTCTAGTTCAGTGGCTTTTTCTTGTAAGTTTTTAGTTGGTTTTTACTAAAACTGGAAAGTTCTGGACTGCTGTATGTAGCGGTCTTAGCATTTGAATAGAGAAATGAATTACTTTGTGACATTAGCAATAAACAAAGATATCTAACAGCCCCAGAAATGGCTGACTGAGATGAGCACTTTGACAGAAGTGATGTTTAAGTGCACTGTTAAGTCTGTTGTATAACACCAAAGAGATCCCATGCAGCATTTGATAAACAGTGTTTGTGTGGGATTTTCTCTCAGCTCTTTAAAACCCTGGGCCATTGGGCTATTGTGTATGCTTTACCACACAACAAAATGATTCTGTTTTGTTGTGGGATTTAAACTGTGCCAAGACAGACCTCAGTGTACTTCGAGTATACTGGAAATCTTGGCTATACTTACCCACCTGCCGAATCTAAAAAGAACTCATTTTTTTTTAATCAGAAATTGTTTATATCTTTTATTTTAGGTAATCTTGGATCAGATGTGAAGAGACATTGTTAAAGGACTCTGTGCTTCAGGGAAAGGATTTGAACTACATTCTAAGCAAAGTAGTTTTTTTTTTATCTTTGTTATAAAAGCACTATACAGATGGATTACAAAATCCCATGTCAAAAAAGATGTTCTTATATATAGCGTGGAAAAATAAAGCCACAATCCCAGTTAGACCTAAACTATTTCTTTGAATCTGCCAGTAGTGCTTAAAATGAAAACATATTTTTTTCATTTCTGTCTGATATTAAAGGATATAGCTTTTAACATTTGTAAAATAAGTCAACTCAAGTTGAAAATGGCTGTTCCATGACTTGCTGTCAAGGGCATCATTTGCTCCTGGCAAACTCTAGCTTCTGGTTTTTATACGAAGGCTATGGATTTTCTCATTTCGCAGGTTCAGGAAAAGCAAACACATAGAGCCTGTACCTTGTTAGGTTATATTTAGTTCCGCTGCTTTTTTGAAAAAATCAGATGATAAGATGGAATGCCATCACTGAAGGTGTATTAGCAACGTGAAATCTCCTCTGTCCAGTGCACTAAGTGGTCAGTTATGTTTGCTGTGGGACAAACTGTGTTTTATTATACTGTATTGTGTAAGTATTGATAATCAGTGTGCAAGTCGGTCCTCAGTTTGCTATGATTTAATGGGTTCCAGAGCACTGGTGCTGTTTTGGCAGGGGAATATAAAGTTAAGGTTGCAACGTGGGGGATGTGTGCTGTTGAGACTGGGAAATGAGTGTTGTGTGTAATTTTGTGGGTGTGTACTAGATGTGTTTGCGTGGTATGTGTAGAATGTCCACACATGGGCGCTTGGGTGCGTGTGTTTGGAAATCTTCCCGTGAGGCCTGATCTCTCACGATGGCCTGATCAGTTGCTGCTGCTAGTTTAAACTCCAGGCCCTCAACCTCAACACAGAGCAGCTGGGTGGCTGGAAGGGCATATAAATAAGGTCAGTTACAGCAACATTTTGCCCATTTTGCTCATTACTTTACTTCCAAGGAGTTGATTTAAGAATGTCAGCCGCTCTTTGCTCTCCTGTTTGTTCTGCCAGGGGTTTATAAAAGGAACAATTCAGTCCCAGTGAGACAGAGTTGCTGTGCTGATTTCAAGCTACTTTGCACCCTGGTACAAAACAGTTTGATGAGTGAAACAATTATAAAAATGTTATAGAAAAAAGTATAAAAAAGAACAATAAAAATAATAAGAGAAAGCCGGTCCCTATTGTTTTGTTTCCAATTGTTGTTTTTAGAGAAAACAAGTCTGTCTGTGGCTAGTGCAATTGCTCAGTAGCGTTCAGGCTGTAGGGCAAGCTGCTATATGGAAAGCTTGATAAAAAACAAAACATTAAAAGACTTTTATTCAGTGATTTTGTACGTTTTCTCTTATGAGTGTGTTTGCCATATGGTAGTTTATGCCAGAAACGCAGCCCTCATTTAGAACGGCTGCTGTGACAGTGACTCCCAGTTTAAAATCTATTTCAAAATGAATTTATAAGAAGCGTTTAAAAACCATGTAAAACGCATGAGATGCGCTTCACCTATTGCAGAAAAGAGTCCTTTAATAGCAACATGTTTTTAATTCGGGACACGGAAAACAGAGCAGTCAGTGAATCGGTGAATCACTTTTTCAAAATGAGAACTGTTATTATTGTCATGCATATAAATGTCTTATTTTTGCATTTTCTTGAACTGTGGCTGAAATATTTTTCGTCTTCAAAACGATTTGTGATTTGTGTAATATTTTTTCATAACAACAGTAGTTTGATCCTCTCACAACACAAATTTGCCTAACAGGGAAGAACGGATGTATGTAAAATAACTAGCCCTTAAGCAGGGTTTAATTTCCTTGTTCATCTATCCATCTGTATTAACAGCTGAAGTTATGAAAAAGGTTCCTGTGGTAGCATTGCTAGCAGTGTTCAAGTTCCCTTTATTTATATACAAATGAGTACGATCAGATACCATGTTATTGTGAAAGAACATGCGTGAGTCTGATTTTGGTGTTTTACTCTCTGGTGATCTGATTTTTAAATCTCTCAGACCCAAGCCGAGACCCTGACTACTTCATACTTATTCCATTCAGATAGACCTTCACTTCATGAAGAAGATTCCTCAAGGTGCTGAGGCATCCAATGTATTAGTAGGAGAGCTGGAGTTTCTGGACCGACCCATTGTGGCATTTGTTCGCCTCTCTCCAGCAGTTCTACTTTATGGCTTGACAGAAGTTCCCATAACCACCAGGTGTGTTTTGATCCCAAACGTCTATGTGACTAGTTGTTTACCATTCTGGTTTTGACACTATGACAGGCCCTTATTGTTTTAATATAACAATTTTGCAAACAGAGGTTATAAGCCACACTTATTTTGGCTTGTCTTGAAAAAAGTGCAAATCTGTATTAGCCCTGCTCTGTATAAATTGCTCTCTTTTTTCTGGACCATTTTTTGCCTGAAATTAAGGTGATGTGATTTTTCTGAACTTTATCATTTCTTTGTAAAGGACAATGTGTTTTTATAATAGCTATAAGATTATTTAAGCAGTTTGGTTTTTAAAAGGTACAGTGTGCTTATTTACAGGGAATGTGTGGGTGATTTTTCTCACGGTCGTGGATGTGTTAGCACTGACTCCTTGTTGGGTCTTCTGCCAGGTTTCTGTTCATCTTGCTGGGACCTCTGGGGAAAGGGCAGCAGTACCACGAGATTGGCAGGTCCATTGCTACGTTAATGACGGACGAGGTGAGCACTTTAATGGGTAGCACTTTGAGGGTCTCCGAACAGCCCATGTCAATCCACTTGCAAAAACACGAGTTATGTGACAGAGTTAAAATTCAAAGTCAGGTGGTTCATATCACATTCAGATGTTCCACACATTTGGGTGTACTGGCAGCCCGAGGCATTTCACAGTCTGAGCGTAAAATCACACTAAACACCAAAGGTGGCGAGATGAAGCGTGCGTCTTGGTGTTCACGCTTTAATGCCAGTGTGCCCCATAATGCCAAGAGGAGTCATAGGCCTGCTAATTAGTTAGCAGCCCTTCTGATGTGCGTGGCTGCTCTCGTCTGTTAGCTTGAGAGCTCGCCAGGGTTACACACATGGAAAGTTGAACACTTGTGAGCTGCTGGCAGTTGTGTGTTTTGCGCTCTTGTCTTTGGGTTGCTTATGTGTCTGACTGATTGCAGAATGTGTTACACCCTACTGTAGGTGGCGGTGACAGTTAGGGGTCGTATGGTCTTGCTTTCTCTTAGGTCTTCCACGATGTCGCCTACAAGGCAAAGGACCGCAATGATCTGGTGGCTGGTATTGATGAGTTTCTCGATCAAGTGACAGTCTTACCGCCAGGAGAGTGGGACCCATCCATAAGGATAGAGCCCCCCAAAAATGTGCCCTCTCAGGTTAGGATGATCTCTTTGCAGGCCTTACTGCTTTAGTCTGTATAGAGAAATTGTGATGGCAGTATTTCAACTTCTACCCTGGGGTTTAGGCTTTATAAAATTGATAAGGCACAACCAGGAGGACAAGTGGAAGTTAGAGTTGCATAGAGAAGAAATTTGGAATTCATATCATTTGTCTTTCAGCATATACAAAATATGTCAAAAACAACAGTACTTTGTCTGCAGTGGACTTAAAAATAATTCTGTGTAGTTCAGCCCTAGTCTTTTCACCAAAGAGGGCCTCTCACTAACGGGCAGCTGGGTGGTTTCTTTGGAACAGGAGAAGCGGAAGATTCCCATGGTGCCCAACGGCACGACGGAGCTGGGTGAAGCAGAGGGGCATGGTGGTCACGGAGGCCCTGAGTTGCAGCGCACTGGAAGGTGGGTGCATGTGGAAGGAGAGAGGAGCGATGTCCCTCTTGGGGTGACTGTGGCACACCCCCCACTGGGGGTTATTCTGAAAGGCTTTTCTCTCTTGGATGCAGTCTCTTGTTCTTGTCTGCACCCCCACTCAGCAGTGAATTACATTGCCCTTCAGACACCGGGCAGCCCTCGATTTTTCTTGTCCTTCAAGGTCTGGGCTCACACGGGAGATTTCAGTATACTGTGTACCAGCAAAAGTCACACTGATGACTTAACAGTAAATTGAGGAGACTGCACTGCCATGCCACAAAATCACAGTTGCCATAGAATGACTCAGTTTTTTTATGTAATTTGAAACTTTTTTGAGTATTTAACTTTTGGGTTCGATTGGAAAGGCCGCGAGGAGCGAAGGCAAATTGTTGGACGCATGCTCAATTTGACTGATCCTCGTCCCACGTGACGTGACATGGTTCAGCTTTGCTGAATGTGTCAGTGTCAGCACCATGGTTACTGCAAGAACCTTCTTAGGGCGGCACAAAAATGTTTGTGTTTAATTGCCCCGTCGTGAAATGTGCCCTTGCTCACCGACTGCATTTAGATCTGTGTCTAATGAATCGGTGGAAAGCTGATAGTCCTCTTTGTGTAGTAATATACTAGGGTCTGGAGTAGTCAACTGTAGAAGACTACTGTTGAACTTTTGTACTATGTGCATCAGTAGTGGTCAAACTGAAGCTGTTTGAATGCATTATGTGAGTAAGTAATGCCAGCTGGGTATAAACTGTTGCAGTGTTTTTCTAATGCAGGAGTATGTTGGGAAATAGTGTAAAAATTCCACTGTGGATCTTTTATTCAATTGTATATTATAACAGAACAAATGTATCATTGTTTTATTATGAAAAGTGTTTTATGATTGACTGAAGACACGAAAATGAAAAGGAAACCGTTTAAAAAAGATTGTGATAAAATTTAATACAGTCATCTCTGCCTCGCAGGGTCTTTGGAGGATTTATCCTAGACATTAAGCGCAAGGTACCCCACTACCTGTCTGACTTCACGGATGCTGTGAGCCTGCAGTGCTTAGCCTCCTTCCTGTTCCTGTATTGTGCTTGCATGTCACCCGTCATCACATTTGGGGGTCTGCTCGGCGAGGCCACGGAGGGACGCATAGTAAGGACCCCTGAGACAAGCACAATTTCTTTGAAACTCTAGATGCAGTGCTTAAAATACTTATCATTCTGAATCAAAGGCTTTATTCTTCCTGTTTTATAATGTGAAAGGTGTTCAGACTGGCACTATTCTAAGGTGATTCCTTCAGCTTTTTTATTACTGTGTATCTCATGTATATCTATATTGAACATGAAAAGTGCTTTCACAATGGCTGTTAATTGTTGCACACTCATTGCACACTTTTTTTGCTTTCAGAGTGCAATTGAATCCCTTTTTGGAGCTTCTATGACAGGAATAGCCTATTCCCTCTTTGCTGGCCAGCCTCTCACCATACTGGGCAGCACAGGGCCAGTGCTTGTGTTTGAGAAGATACTGTTCAAGTTCTGCAAGTGAGTCTGTTTGGACCCAGGTCATGTGTTTGTAGGTGTAACAGTTGTGAACAAAATTGGAACTTAGATTACGGTGAAGAAACGTTCAGATTGTTCTCACAAAAAAGCCTTGTGTTATCAAAGATTGTTAACATTATGCGTACATTGTTCACACACGTCTTGTAGAGTTTCCTGTAGTTGGTGGACAGGATGAGGTAGGAGACTGAGGCTGTTTTTTACTGTGGGCCTTGTGAAACACTCTCAAGACTTAAAAGGTATGGGTGGTTCAGGGGACGCAGCCGAGCAAGAAAAATGCAGCAGTTCATGAATTTTGGACATCAGGTTTTGTAGCACCTCTCTCTCTACTATGTATTGAGAAGATTATACAGACACCAGCAGTTTTATTGTCTCCCAGTGTGTTTGGATTATCCTGCTGCTCCCTTCTGAGCCACATTAGACTGCATGTGCCACAGTTCTAAACCACCATACCCAGATGTTGACTAAATACAATTTTGCTGATTTCCCCCCCCCTTTTTTATTCTATCTGACCCTTTGTCAAAAATGAACAATTTCAGATTATTTTTAATAATCATCGAACGTGTATATATATCACAGCGTCATCAAGCTTGGAATAGAGGTTCTATTTTGTGAAAAAAAAAGACTTTAAGAAGGTGACTGGTGTACATTTCTTAAAAAGATCAGGCTGAAATGGTTAAACTTGATCCCAAGGAGGGCTGTGCCTCTGGTCAGATAAACAACTTTTATCCTGCGGATTATGACTGTATAGAAGAAAACATGGTCCACGTGACACACTGTCAGATGAATTTACAAATGTCTCTACAGTGGACATTAAGTATGAAGTATTATGTCAGTGAGATGATGAAATTTCTCCTCATGTTACAAATATAAATGCACAGATGGCTGCGTGTGCGGGCCGGATGCTTACGCTCTGCTGCCATTCTTGTTTTCCCAGAGAGTATGGATTATCCTACCTCTCACTGAGGACCTGCATAGGGCTGTGGACAGCCTTCCTGTGCCTGGTCCTGGTGGCAACTGATGCCAGCTCACTCGTGTGCTACATCACCCGCTTTACAGAGGAGGCATTTGCTGCCCTAATCTGCATCATCTTTATCTATGAGGCACTGGAGAAGCTGATCCACCTGGGGGAGATTTACCCCATCAACATGAACAACAATCTGGAGAAGCTCACTCAGTATTCGTGAGTGTACATCCACACTGTCCTTTGGATTGTATAGTTTCCTTGCTGTGAGACACCATCCAAATGAATTCCAGATGATTGTTTTTTTTAGCTATTATTCACTTGCATTTACATTGCTTTCACTCACCATTTGCCTATTATCCTGAGCCACACAAGAAAACATGAATCCAAATAAAATAATAACAACATGTTTGCTGTTTTTAGCTGTTTGTTGTAAGGGGTTAAGGGACAGCAGCAAATTGCAGTGATGATGCGAGTTCCCTCTAATCTCAGTTTTCCCTGTTCCAATTCCACTCCTGCCATAGTACCCTTGATCAAGGAAATTACCCTGATTTGCCCCTGTAACAAAACTCTGCTTTATCCAATGATAAAATGTAGGTTGTTTTGTACAAACGCACCAATTTAAAAACACACAATGTAAGGTTTTTGCTGCCACTGGTAGGCACCACTGTGCTTTATAAAAAACTTTTAACTTCTCAAAAATTGCATCAATTTGCCATAAACTCAAAACTGACATGACTTTGTTCCCTTTTGTTAGTTCACACTGTTTAGTTTAGTAATGAATCATATTTGCAAACAACCGGCCCCCGTGTCTCACCAGTATGAGTTACTATGAAACATGATGTTTACAGCAAACACTAATATAAATTTAATAAAGTAATATCAGCAAAAGTGCTGTTTTGTGGTCAAGTAGAGCCAGGTTTTACTGTCTTTAGCCGTGGCCAAAGACTGGAATACAAAGCTGTCTGCGTTTTTATTCGTGGCCAAAACATCATGGAAGGTTTCCTCATGTGTAATCTTTGGGCATAGAAACAATAAATCTATAAGGAATTATTTGGATGCATGATACTTGATGTTAATTCCATCAGTCAGATTAACCATAAGGACATTAACCTTACTGAAGCGATACAGTGAATCCAATTAAATCGGCCTTCAGCTCAGTGTGCATCTGTCTGCTTGGGCAATGATGCCATCAGCAGCTGAAGGAAGAGTCTCTGTCTTTCTGTAGTTGTATCTGTGTTGAGCCTCCGGATCCTAGTAATGCCACTCTAAACTACTGGGAGGAGAACAATATCACTGCTTCTGAGATCTACTGGGAAGGTCTGGAGGTCAAGGTAAGTCTAACCTGACATCACACTGAAGGTGTAGTTTGTACCTGTTTATGTTTTCCTCATCCATATCAAATAGGAAGAGATGGGGGCTGATGCACTCAAAATGCATAATTCCTCTTAAGGGATAGGGTCTGGCTGTTGGTAAAGTCTATAAAACAAGATGTTTTTAAAGCTTTTGGGGGTTTTATGTTCCCTGCAGTAGCATGTACAACCAGATGGAGCCAAACCAAGCAGTGGGATTAGGGCCATGTGGGCCGGATTATAGGATTAGTAATGCAAAATCACCATAAAGGCAAATTATTGGTACTCAATTTGCTTTTTTTGTGAGATTGTGTGCTATTGGCATTAACAGTGTACACCTCTGGGAACTGGTCCCGTAACAGGCCAAGTTCTTGTGAGCTCTAAGGCTCACAGAAGCTCACATGAACATCCTAAAATAAAATGTGATTTTTAACCTGCTTGAATCCGTAAGTTTTTCTTACTAGAAATCATGAATATCTAAGTGGTGTTTTAATACCAAGAATATTTTTGCATTTACAATTATTCATTTACCAAATGATTTTCTCCAAAGCAACATACAATATATAAAACAGTATATAGCTGACAATTTTTTAACCAAGGAGACTTACAGTGTTAGACACAGTACACTATACTACCCACAAGAATTCACAGATCTATACACCAGAGCAGTGTAACACACAGATTTATATTCCAGGCAATTTAGAGCCACCAGTTAACCTGAAAAACGTGTCTTTGGACTGGGAGGAACCCAAGAGCACCCAAATGAATCCCACACAAACATGTGGAGAACGTGCAAACTCCATATAGACTGAGTGTGGCTTGAACCCACGTCCTTTAACCCTGCCCAGACTGCACCACTCTGCAATTACATCCCACAAATTTTTGAATAGATACTGACACAACTATACAGAAATATACAGTGAAAAAAACAGTTCAGATGGCGTCCTTCAGGTCACACGTCCATGTCCTTAACAAATACACTGCTCTATGCCTGCACTCCTTCACTGTGAAAACTCAGATTTGTGATAAGACTTTTCTTCCAAGAGTTAGCCATCAGAGGTGGTGTACATCTTATGCAGCCACGGTGGCAGTGCTAGTGGTTTTGATGGTTTCAAAGCTCTATTGTCTTAGGACTGCATTGAGAAGAGAGGGGAATTTGTGGGCACTTCCTGTGGACTCCATGGTCCCTACATCCCCGATGTGCTCTTCTGGTCCATTGTGCTGTTCTTCTCCACTGTGGCCATGTCTGCTTTCTTGAAGGACTTCAAGACCAGCCGCTACTTCCCCACCAAGGCATGTTGGTTATCCTCTGTCTCTCTGCTCAAAACCTGAGTATAGATTGTGTGTTTCTGTGAACATATGACAGGACTCCTGCCACAAGAGGAGATAGAGGACTGTGACAGTGTGCTCATGCCCTCTAGTGACTGCTTGTGGTTATTTTGCAACCGGATGGTGATAGAAAAGGAAAATATTTTTTGCAATCGTATTTTAATTTCAAATAAAACTGAAACGCATGAAAACATTCTAAGTGTAGATATTTAATTAATATTTGACTGCTTACAGGTTAAACATTTGATCCACTGACATTTTCTCCTCAGGTGAGATCGATTATCAGTGACTTTGCTGTCTTCATCACCATTGTCACCATGGTGCTTGTGGATTATGCCTTAGGAGTCCCATCTCCAAAACTCAAAGTCCCCAAAGAGTTCAAGGTTAGCTCAATTGTCATACATGCTTTTAAATGCTCAGTCATGGCGTCATGATCCTGCTGAATCCAAAGCACAACTGAAAAGATATATACCTTTGCTTTGCTGTTAAATGACTGCCTCGTTTCTCACAGCCAACAAGAGATGACCGTGGTTGGTTGATCAACCCCTTGGGCCCAAACCCATGGTGGACCACCATTGTGACAGTCATTCCAGCCCTGCTCTGCACTATTCTTATCTTTATGGACCAGCAGATCACTGCAGTCATAATCAATAGGAAGGAGCACAAACTAAAGGTACTGGCATGATTCGACTGTTATACAAACTACAGTGCAAAATGTTCAATTACAACATCACATTGACTTCTCAGTGCAGAGATTCTACATCAAGAGGTAATAATTGACTGCGTATCATACGGTGATTTAAAAATGAGTTGTGTCTGAACTTTACACAGTAGAGGCTTCCCTCATAAAATGGATCATTTCTGGCGTACACACTACTGGGATTTTAGAGTCACCAATTCACCCCAAACATGTCTTTGGTCTGTGGGAGGAAAACCATGTGAGAAGAGGGAAAACATATGACTTGAACTTAAATCCAAACAGGCAGCCAGGAACTGCGAGGAATGAGTGTAACTCACTTAGCCCACTGTGTTGTCTAAGAACAACAGAATAAAACAAAAAAATAGAGGACATAATAGTAATGTTAAAGATGAGAGGGAAAGGGGGAAAGGAGATAAAAAAGGTATGTGCCATTGTGTTGTTATGCTTAAAATAACTTTGCATGGGCAGGTCTTAAGCCTAGATTTTCAAAGTATTTATGAATTATAATTTTCAGTGTTTAAAGCATTAGGCAGGAATTTTGCACATTTGGATAAAAATGAATGAACCCCCTGTGACTGAGGGATTCATATTTATTTTTTCACATTTAAAAGAGTCAAACTGTTTTACAGGATTTTGACAGACTTCATTTTACAAGCAGATCTTCAGAAACAAATTGTATTAGACTGGCAGTCTGTATTTTGTGTTTTAAATAGTCCTCTGATTTTAGCCAAAAGTACTGGGCTCATATTTTCCAGTATTTTCCATAAATAAGATTATACTTTTTTTGACTTGCTAAGTTATGATGATCCAAGCACTCTTGCTTGTTTCTTCTCTTGTTTCTTCTCTTTCTCATGCAGAAAGGCTGTGGATACCACTTAGATCTTTTTGTGGTGGGCGTCATGCTGGGTGTGTGCTCGATAATGGGCCTTCCATGGTTTGTGGCCGCCACAGTGCTCTCAATCTCCCATGTCAACAGCCTCAAGCTGGAGTCGGAGTGCTCAGCACCTGGGGAGCAGCCCAAGTTCCTGGGCATTCGTGAGCAGCGCTTCACAGGTCTCATGATCTTTTTGCTCATGGGCTGCTCTGTCTTTATGACCTCTGTCCTGAAGGTGAGCCTGGGCAGCATACAGGAACACTCAAAATGCAATGTTTATTTTCTGCATTCCAAAAATATATTCCATCCAAGCATCTTTCGTCCATTATCAGTATCTTGTTCATTCCAAGGTTGTAATGCTCCAGAGTCTATTGCTATTGTACAATAATTTCACTTAATATTGAATTGCTGATAAAATTCATCAAATTAGTGTACAAACATTTTGTTTCAGCAACTGTTCCAGCTGAGCAACAGCGGGGTGTTTTTATAACATATATAGGTTTTGAAATTTAATAAATCTTTCAAGGGAGCTTGTTTAAATTCATTAAAGTATAACATTCTGTGCAATAATTGTAGACAGAAACATTAGAAGATCTCCACTCATGCAGAAATAATTATTTTTTTATTTGCAAGATTAGAGAAAAATTGAAGTATGTCAGTCATCTACAAATCCACAATCTTTCAAATTGCTTCTTTTTTATATCTGAAATACTTCTGCTCTGTTTTTATAGTTTATTCCCATGCCTGTGCTCTATGGAGTATTTCTTTATATGGGAGCTTCCTCACTTAAAGGGATACAGGTAAGTACATGGCAATTAATTCCTAAAAATCCATTTTTCTAACTTTAGTTTTACAAAATCCCACAGTAAAATTTAACTCTGAATTAAACCTAGTAGCAGGTTTTTTTTACTGGTTAGAGCCATCACCAATTCTGACTTACTTGCTCCTGAGTTTTCCTTTTGGTGGCCCAGAATATCAGATATTTTCTATTTTCAGTTCTTTGACCGTCTGAAGCTCTTTGGCATGCCAGCAAAGCACCAGCCTGACTTCATCTACCTGCGGCACGTTCCTCTGAGGAAGGTCCACCTCTTCACCATCATTCAGCTCAGCTGCCTGGTTTTGCTCTGGGTCATTAAGACCTCTAGAGCAGCCATCGTCTTTCCCATGATGGTGCGATGATACCAACCTATGGCAGCACGCCTAACACCACTTTTACACTTGTAGCACTGTTAACCTACAAATGGTTACCTTACAGTTTGACTCTTTTTTGTTACTTGAAGAGGGTTATACACCCAACTGTTTTCAGAACATATGTAATTGCTGTTCATTTCTGCCATTGTCCTCCTCCAGGTGTTGGCTCTAGTTTTTATTCGGAAGCTGCTGGATTTTGTGTTCACTAAAAGAGAGCTGAGCTGGCTGGATGACTTGATGCCAGAGAGTAAAAAAAAGAAACTGGAAGATGCCAAACAAGAGGTACTGTTCATCAGAGCATACTTATAGCTTATCAAATAATGCATATTAAGATTTTACGCTGTTTAAAGTGAATGATAAAGACTTGACAGTGTCTCCAAAAATACGATATAGAATTACGTACTCTTGGAATAGTACAGGTGTCTGTTTTATCACTTCAGCTTCCATGAAAGCGTGCATTACAAACCTGTTTACATTTTTAGTTTTTGAATGGAAATATATGCTTTTGTATGTAACAAAGTTTTTGACACCATTTTAAAGTTTCCTGAAGGGAAACGAAACTTGCCAGTCTTTAATATGTCTTGCAACACCAAGTATTTATTTACATCTGAACTTCTGTACTTTTCACAACTATTGTTTGTTATTTTTTCCTCCAGGAGGAGCAAAGCATTCTAGCTGAAGATGAGGGAATAGTTCAAGTGCCATTGGAAGAGCATTATAAGTAAGTCCAGATAATTCTGGTGTTAACTAGATACTATGCGCTGATATTTCTTGAGGCTTTTTGCACAATATTTTTGTATTTATTTGAATATAGTCTCCTGTCTAATCATTATCAATAAGTCATCACAAATAAATACAATACTGTGCAAAAGTCTTAGGCACTTTAGATGTTTCACCAAAATATTTGTCTAAGACGGTTATTTTACGTCTTCTGCCTTTCCGTATCCTTAGAGTGTATTTTAACATTCCGTTTGCACAAAGTAAAATATTACAGTGAGATTATTGTATGTTGTTAAAGAAAGAAGCATAGTAATAGACCACTTTCCAGATACAAAATCCTAAGGTCTTTGTTGGCATATAACCCACTGCACGATTAAATAAATATAACAGGTACTCATGACATAATGTGTAGATTGAACCAAACTGATTAACTGTAACAAGAAACAACTGTAGAGGGAATAAAGTTGGTTGAGGGACAGCCGTACTAAAATGGTGAGCTTCTGCAAGATTTGTCAGTTTAACCTTCAAATCTTACCGTGGAAAGAGTGAACATAGCAACAAGATGCAAGCTGGTCATCCTACATGAGCAAGGCCTTTCCCAAGCAGAAAGTTTTCCGCAGACAGGTGTTTCCAGATGTGCTGTCCAAGCTCTTTTGCAGAAGAACAAACAAAACAGAAAAAGTTGAAGACCAAAAATACAGTGGTGTGCCACAGAAACTGAGTGCAGCTGATGAGAGATGCATCAAGCTTACTCACCTTCTAAAATCGGGAGATCTCCAGCGCCCCTATCAGATCAGGGCTTTCAGAAACCACTGGGATGGTATGCCCATCTACAGTCTGGAGAAGTCTTATCAGAAGTGGTCTTCATGGGAGAGTTGCAACCAAAAAGCCATTTGTTTGATTTGGAAACAAAGCCAAGTAACTCACCTGTGCATGAAAATACAGAAAAATGGTAGCAGACACTCTGGACTGAGGACTGAAAATTTGAAATTTTTGACTAACAGAAGGCAGTTTCTTCACTGAAGTGCTGGAGAGTGGCACGACGGAGGTTGTCTGCAGGTTTAGGGTTGCATTTCTGCAAATGGACTTGATGATTTGATCAAAATGAACAGAGCCCCCTTGCTGCTGAGAAATACAGGCAGATTCTTATCCATCACCCAATACCATGAGAAAGACATCTGATCAGTCAAATTCATTCTACCCCAAAATCAAGAACTATCTTCAGTGAAAAGAACAAGGAATCCTGTAGCAGATGGTACGGCCCCCACAGAGCCCTGATCTCAACATCATCGAGCCAGTCTGGGATTATGTGCAGAGACAGAGTCAAGTGAGATGGCCAAAGTCTGCAGAAGAACTGTTACAAGTTCTCCAAGATGCATAGAACAACCTACAAGCTGAATACCTTAAACTGCAAGCAAATATAATCAAAGAGAGTTGAACGTTGTTTTAAAGGCTAAGGATGGTCACACCAAATACTGACTTAATTTAGGCTTTTTTCTGTTTACTGCACTTTCTGGTGTAACGTTGTAGTAAGGGCGCAGACGCTTGCAGGCGTAAAGTGAAGAACTCCATTTAATGTTAGGGAAGGTTCCAAAATCGTGATCACAAAACAGGCATGGGTCAAAACCAGATAGTAGTTTAGTACAAGCGACGTAACAGATAAGGACAGAACACAAGCAGTAGCCGTGGGACAAAACAGGTCGGTAATGGTTAAGGCACGCAGGAGAAATGCTCAGTACACTCAGACAAGTCATGGGCAATACTTCACACCGGTTTGCTGGGATGCACAGGTCTATATACCGGTGAGGGGAACAAGGAGCAGCTGTAGGAGATTATTGATCCGGCAGGCGGAACAGGGGGGCGTGACATCTGGGAAGTTTATTGATTAGTTAAAAACTTTTTATGGCCTTATTTTTGGAAGCATCCTTGCTTTATAGCATTTTTTCACAAGTGCCTAAAACTTTTGCAGAGTACTGTATATTTGTGTTTTTGGAGAAACTGTGGAAGTGCTATTTGATACTTTTTAAATAGAGGGAAAATGTATATGAAATTCCCAAATAAACAGTTTTAGTATATGAAATAACTGTGTGTTTGATTTCCAAAAGAGGTAAAACTATGATAAAAATTGCCATTATTGAACTGATATGGGGTCCTTGTTGTGTAGGACAGATTTTGAATTTTTTTAAGCTTAATTTCTTATTAGTTGAAACTACACCATGCAGGTTTCAATCTGTTGGATTTTGTAACGCACTGAAACATTTATTTTTCGGCTTGTTTTAGGGGTGACCCTTCCACAGTGAACATCTCTGACGAAATGTCCAAGACCGCTTTTGGAAATGTCTGGAAAAGTCTCAGCACAGAAAACTCTAAACAAGATCCCAGCTCAAAAAGGTTTGAATTTATATTTAGTAATTAATATTTTATAATCTAAATTTTAAGATATAAAAGGTGAATAATGTATATAACAACCTCTGTCCCTATTTAAAAATCTAAAGCTTATGGGATACTGGAAGATCAGTGGATGATTTCCAGGACTATTTGTGAAACCTCAAGAGGATAATTTGTACTATAGATCACTTTTCATCTGTGAGTTAATATGAAAAAAATCTGAGGTATGGAAAGATAATCGGTACATCCTCCCATGTTTCATCAAAATGGCTTTTAGGGTTTCTTGTGCCAAAATGTAGGCATGCATTCTATTTAATTTGTTTTTACTCTGTTCAAAATAACCAAATAAGCACATCTGTGAAATTACTGTTTTATTCTATAGCCCTTACAGATAATGATCCAATAATTATCACAAAATACCTATTGTAGATTACTTGATCTCATTAGGGACAAGAACTTTAGATTTATTACTTCTTGTCACAATGGGAATTAAAGCACTGAACTTTATGTTGTAGAAATGTTACAGAAATGTTTTCATTTGTATTCAGTTTATACAGCTATAATTATGTCATACATGACGGTTAATTTCTTTGAATTTCATTCTGCAAATTTCATGTTCTTTCTAGATTCATTTTCCTATTTCCCAACCCACACAACTCATTTAGGTACAAGAAAGACCTGTACATTATCTCTTTTTATAATCAACATTTTCACCTAGGTTTTTATTTTTCATCTTGAAAATGAATGTGAAAACATCTGTGAAATGATCCTTTCAGCATTTGACAGATTAACACAACTCCTAATCCTTGGTTGTCCTGTCAATAGCTTTTTAATGTTGAGAAGGGTGGTCTTTCTCTTGTGGGGCTGATGAAAAAAATTAACACATTCTTTACAAATTTTTCATTCCATTTCTACCATAAGCTCCCTTTCCTAACCTCACAGATGCTGATTTCCCAAAGGTAAGACCCAGTTCCCTGTTTGATGTGCTTTGCTAATTTTGAGTCATTTTTGTGTCACTTCTTTAAAATGCAGTTTACCTTTGCTTGATGAAACAAAGTGGTTAATTGCCATTATGAATTTCCCCTTAGCTGCTCTTCTAGGTAGAGCTCAATTGTTCAATTTCTGGTCTCCATTAAAAATATTCAGACATTCTTGATCTAGAAACTCTTGCCTGTTGCCAGACAAATATCAACTGCAATGCAGCTGTGGCTCAAATTATGCACAGTATTGTGGAGTTAACTTGCTTTTCTCTTCTGTTTGATGAAATGTGTTCCTTGTTTTTGGGGGGAAGAATGTTAGATTGCGTCCTGCTGCATGCATTTTACAGCGTGTGAGGAGGAATTAATACATCTTCAGGCCGACATCAGACTGATTCAGGCCATGTACAAATATGAATCTGTTAAGCACATAGCAGCCAAAGATCAGGACACCTGTGGCACGATGATGCTGCTTCCTAACAGGCTCTGTGTGAATGCTGAACCTTTTCCACAACCACCATTCCTGTGAAAGTTCTAACCCCATGGAAAAAGGCACATCACACAGATGGAGTAAATACTTTGGCCATGAGTTTTCTGTCCACTCACAGGCTGCTTATACCACCACACTCAATCTTTCCCCACTTACACCTCTTAATCATCCAGCTTACAGAAATGTGTGTTATTGTATACACAGGTTGCCTTAATGTGTCATTTTTACCAGAAACCCCTCCAAATGAAAAAGTTCATCCTGCTTGATAGTCATAACTCTTAAATGCAGGACATTTGAAAGGCACGCTGTTTGTCATGTTTACTAGAAGTTTTCATTTGGATGGAGTAACACATGGACTGTCTTATTTTCTTTATAGCTATTCTGAACGCATGAAAAGACAAGAAAGGAGGACAAACACGGAGAAGGGCTTTGACAGGGAGACCATCTTGTGACCTCTCCCACGTCACTGTGCTTTTAACTAGGTTGAATATAGTGTGCCACAGTGTAGAGTTGGGTAGAACACTACTGTACATAACGTCTTGTAAGTCTATGTATTTGCTTTGTGGGAAGCTTTTTGTTAACCATCTGAATCTCTGTGCTTCTTTATGAAGCAAAAACGATACATTTAACATAAGTTTAATTTATTGTTTGTGTAATTCAAGCAAAAGCCACCAATTCAAGAGGTGAATTTTTAAGCGGTAAGTATGTGTGATACATTTTCTGTTGTGAGATGCTGAAGTCTGATTTACTTCACTGAAAAAGTTTTTAAAACATCTCATTTTAAATGGTATGCATTTTTTATGTTTTGTTTTTTTTTTTCAAACAGCTACAACATGTACTGTAGGCAACCTTTGGAAATTAAAAACAATATTATTAAAAATATTTACTTAGTGTAGGACAACCAGTGAAAAAAGAAACAAAAAGAATAGAAAAAACAAATGACTGCAGGTGAAGTAGCATTGAAGACGCTGGCCTTTAAACTGAACCATAAGGTTGCCTGGGCCCAGGAAGGTACCTACCTGTACCCTTCTGAGCCATTAAGCTGTACAAGCACACAGCATGTGAAATTTTAAGAACTGTAAGTTACTTTGAACAGAAGAACAACTCAGTAGGATAATTTATCTAAAGTAATTTAATGATCAAACAATATAAAAAGGCAAGAACTAATTCATTGCACAAATTACATTTTTTAAATAAATTGAAAATTGAAATATTTTTAGCTGACGATAACTAAAAACAAAGGAGAGTACTAAAATATTCAGATTTATTACAGAATATATATGTAATATATGTGCACATGTGTAGAAGATTATCTAAATGTTTTTCTCATTTTCATTTATTAAATCTCAGAACACTAAACATACTTGGTAATGTAAACCCTGTGACATCGTAAAATTTCTCAGATTCTGTTTGTCCTACATATCATCAGAATGGAAGCCAGCGTTTTCCATGTATTTCAGTAAACACATAAACAATACGTGATTACTTTCAGCCAGCTAGATGGTACTTTCAGCAAAAAGCATATTCAACCCAAAAAATCAGGTAAAATCTTTATCTTAGGTCTTAAAACTCACTTGAATTTTGAAATTCGTACTTATGGTGGCATATCATAATACAATGACTGTAATAACTTGAAAGTTCAACTAGCTGTATTTGATAACTTTTTCAATACTGGAAATATATTTCTGAAATAATTACTTGCAAATGATTACTTGCCACAGTTTTATATATTGTCATGTCCGCAGTAATCCTTCAGCGATGGCCAGTGTACACTTCAGGGCTGTTTTGATTTGTAAGAGGATTTATTTAAAAAACTGTCTATAAAGATAAGGCACAGAAGAACATATTCATTCTTACTTAGATGCAATAGTCCTTTTACTCGGAGAATAACAATATAATAAAGTTATTGTATGTACTGATTTTGAAACTAGAGGTCCTTTGTACAACAAATCATATTTTACTGAGGATTAAAGTGTAAGTCTAATATGTTGCTTATTTTTTAAAATCTGTACAGTAAAAGGAAAAGACTGCTTTTAATCTTGTTCAGTTTCTCAGTGTCAACTTTGGATTTAATTTGTATAGAAACAATAAAAACTGTATCAAGAGGGACAGTAAGTGGATGGTACGAAAGTACAGCAGCAAAAGACTATGTGGCAAAAAAAAAATCTTGGACAAATTCAAAAATGCTGTTTAGGCATTTACTGAGTTCAGCCTTAGAAAAATAAGATTAATTCATTGTTTAAAATGTTTTAAATGTAACTAAAAATGAAAATCTGAAGATGTGGAAGCAAATAAATTGATTGAAGCACTGAACTGATTTAATTCTCTGGAATTTACTGATGAAGTAAACTGATTTTTTTTGAAGGTTCAGTTGTATGTGTTATTACAGCACATATATTTGAACTTAACCGCATGTGAAATGTTTGACCTTTCTTTAGAAATCATATCAATACAATACCCTGGGAAATGAAAATATCTAGCCAGCAATAGAATAAGATATAAGGAGTATAATCTTTTAGGCCCACTGACATGTCTGAGTCACAACAATATAGAGAAAATATACTATAAAACTGCTAATACAGACAAGTACATAATACAGTTCCAGGGTATACTTGGCCCCCTTACAGAAATAACATCCACATTCACATTATTTTGTGCCCTCAGCAGGAATGTTTATTCATTCATTTTTCTTGCCTTGGCAACATCAGAATAAATATCCTGCCAGATGTCTTGAAATGTAGCAGCCTTGGAAGGAACCAGCATACATTATACTGATTTGAGTGAAATGTTACAAATATAAAGGGACACTTTAAACTTAAACTTCATGAAAAAAGATAATGTGTTCACAAAAATGACTGTCACGTGTAAAACACATCAGTGACTTATTCTCATTGGTTGAAGCTAGGTAAGAACTAGAGTCTCTGTGTACCTTTTTGGAAAGAAAATGCACTTAGAATATAAGATAAATGTAAAAACAACAAAAGATTTCACTGACCGGCAATGCTCTACAAAGCGAATTTTATTAGAATGTGGAAAAAAATTGGAAAACCGGCACGAGTGACTTGTGATACCGCATTAACTACTGTAGGGCAGCTGCTGAATAAAAACTACAAGTTCCACATGCCAGTGATCTTGTATGCGCTTGTGCGTGAACATCATGGACGTACGTTATTACGTTTCACTCTATGATTGGCTATATTTCATCCCTTCTTCCAACTCGATCTGCGATGCGCGAAGTTTGTGCGTAAGGCGATAACTAAGTCGCCTAGTTGCAACTTCGTTGAATTCCTATCGAGGACGCCAAAGTAACCTTAGAGACGGAAGAAGCAGGTAACAACGTTACTGTCAGTAAATGTTCAACAAAAGGTGGTTAAATTTTCCTTGGCTAGTTTACAAAAAAAAGCGTGATATTTTTGCTAATATTAGCAATATATATATATATATATATATATATATATATATATATATATATATATATATATATATATATATATATATGATGCTTGTGGCGGGTAATCCGGATTTGAAGAGATAACTGAACCAGTCGCACCCCGATTATCCCCAGACAGCTCAGTTAGTTAGTTTTAAATCTGTCGTAAATCAGAATTAATTTTATTCAGTGTTATATAGTATAAACCATAAGGTTATATAGAAGCAATAAACATGCACACATGGTGCGTTGTTTAATAGGACTTTTTAAATTTCCCATTATTTCACACAGTCATGAAAATAATACTAATAGAAAAAAATAATATAAATACAGTGATCTAGTTCATATTTTCATGCTGTGCTCGTATTCTCCCTTTCATTTCTAGATCTATTTTCTTTTGCTTTTCTTGTTCAGTGCCACCAGGACACTCACTTTTTTGCTGCTGCCCACTGAAAAAAGCAGTTTGCATTTAATGAAAAACAACACTGCAGATAAAACTATATTTATGCAATAAAACACATTTGCTGATGGATGCCTGTAACACTGAGTAAATTAGTGATATATTTGTAGCAGCATGATAAGCCATCGCTATCATATAGCAGATGGAGTAGTCGTGGGTTTTGTTCAACATACAAAGCAAAAGGAAAATAACATAAAAAGCTTGAAAATAATCAATAAATAATAATAAATAAAATAAGAATAATAATAATTAAAGGGGTGATTGATAGCTATTGTAACCCTTTTCATAAGTGGGGGGGGGGGGGGGGTACCTACNCAATGAGTGTTGATCTCTGTAAAAGGTTTGATCTTTTTGGGGGGGGGGGGGGGGGGGGGGTACCTACCAGCTGTCAGCAGGTAGATGGTAGATACAGGTCAGCAGGTAGATGCACCTCACAACTATTGACGTTGCATTTAAAAATGATGTGGCTTCCAAACAACGAGAATTTTAGAAGTTGCAATAAAATTCTCGTTTAGAAGCCTTGCGTTTCACGTTGCCCTGAAAAATTCCTCTCGAGTCACAAGCGAGTCGTGTGTGTGCTGTGTGCCAGGCTCTGCTCGGCTGGTCCAACAACATTTTAATTAGCCTGCGGAGAGCAGACGTGCCGTGAAAATGACATCTCAGCTTTATATCCACCAAAAGGCTCCTTCAACTGGCAGTATAGGAGCATTTTGGATATCTAAAAATGATTGTGGGAGAGGAGAAGATGACAGATATGCAATTTGGAAAAACAGTGAACATGTCATTTGCTCCAGCATCTCCGCGCTCAACATCCATCCCTTTCTACACACGTCAAAGATAAACTAGTCAATAAAAATTGCTGAATAGTTTATGATAATGATACTATTTTTGTTAACTTGCTGTATTTTAAGACTACGAAATTCTAACAGCTTTATGGTTTCCTCTTTCTGATATGGATTAAGCTACTTATTGTTAATTCACTTTTAGCGTAAAATTACCTCTGACTCTGCTACCAACTGGTACCAGCTTAACCAGCTTTTTAGTATTTTATTCAAAAGGTAGATGCAGATTTTTATTTGAAAATACTTAAAAAGCTATTTTTGTATATTCAAGAGGATGATATTGTGTTTCGGTTTCTAAAGGCGGGGACAGTGACTTTTTAAATGTGCCCACTTTACCCCATCATGTTGGTGTTTTTAACAGAAAGTAGGCTTGGTTGTTTCATTTGACCATTTGACCCAAAGAATGTTATGAAAAAACTTAAAAAATGAATTATGTCATGCTGTGTATTTTTTGCTTCGTAGGGTCTGATAATAAATTACCTGAAAATATTTGTAAAACCACAATATTTTCCAAAATGATACTATGAAAATCTCTCATCATGACATCCCTGTTCACAACTGAAGAGGGCCAACATACAACTGAAAATCAAATTCAACAGTGCCTTAAATCATGCAGATGTATGTTTAATTTTTCAATAGCGATACATTAATGTTGATCACTGCTAGAAATTCTGGGAAAAGATAACTTGTACCTGAATTTCATCATCTGTAACTTACAAGCTAAAACAGTATATGCTTCTCACTGCATTTTTCGTGGTGAAAGGATAAGTATGACAACACACATGTATGTGGCACCCAAGTTTTGCCGTGGGACGATGCATGAATTTTTTTATTGTTTTGACCCGGAATTAACAGTAAGAAGTATTAGACTTTGAGTGTGCATTTTGGTCGATGATAGGTGAACGTTCCATCTCAGCTTAGAGTCTGCTTGAGCACTTGTACCTGTTGTCCAGCGAGGTTGTTGAATCCCCACTAGGTGTGGGGCATCATGAACATAGGAAAGGTAGAGATGGAGAGATGGTGGTTTGCTAGATGTAGCATAAGTGGAGTTTTATGTGGCTTTTATTGCTATTCTGTGGAGATGGATATTAAAGCAAAAATGTGACTCCATAAGTACTATTTCTTGATCCATGCTGACCAAGCTCTACTGAATGGTTTAAAATAATTTCCATTTCCATGAAATGGAAACCAAACTTGATATTGAGCACAATTTTTTCATTTATCATTGGAGCGTGTATGACAGAAACTGCTTTTTGGGGTTGTATCCATTCAAGGTTCATTGGCATGTTTACGTAAAACCTACATGACACGTCCTGGTACAGGTGACATATTCCCACCAGTCCTAGCATTTGGCAGCAATGGAGACACAGTCTGACGTTTTTCATTAATTCAGGGTCATGGTGGTCCAGAGCCTGGAGGCACAGGGGGAAAAGGCTAGTTAAGGTTTACTATGGATAGGATGCTAATTCACCACAAGGTAACTTGAGATAGTGGGTGGTGAAAAATATAAAGTGTCAAAACAATGTTTATCAGAAGTGCAGCAGCTGGGTTCCCATTTTAGTATTTAGTTGCTTTCAACAAGACAAAAGTGAAAAATCTATTTGTCTCTCAGCATACAAAAATATGTGAAACAATGCAGGTTTTTCCAAAGTGTTTGCCAGTGACTTGCTCAGCACGGTTTGATGTTTCCTTTCCTCAGTTGATTTGTCCAGAGAAAGAATGGCTACAGATATGCTGACACAAAAAAAAAGAAAAGTAATTTTTTTCCTCCCAGTTCAAGTAATGAAGAGCACAAACTCAAAAAATGACAGTAGAACTGTGGATGCTTCTGGGAGTTTAATGCGCAGTGTCTTTCACAGACCGTCATAATTGTTAAAATTCGTAGAGCACCAACAAAGTCAGTCTTCTGATATTATTTAGTCTATGTTAAATGTATTGTGTATCTGTGCATCATATTTGATTGACATAATATGATACTGTTTTTGTCTGATAGAAATGATTTTAAGGTACTTTTCACAAATTTAGGTAGCACATTTTCTTTTACTTCAGCAAGATCTTTCTTTGCAGCTGCTTGTGCATATCAAGTAAATAAGAAAACAACAAATATGCAAATATACAAAATGCAGAATAAGGAAGATTGCGTATCTCAAATAAAATATTCTCTATTTTCAGAATCGTAGCACCTCCTTTCTCTATCCAAAAAAACATAATGACAAAATGTAAAAATTCGTATAGACTATGCAGTGTCTACAAATAGCTGCACACAATGCAACAAGAGCAAGGATGAATATTAGACTAGAAATAAGGCTGGTGTTATCTGTTCTTTTAAATGAACGATATTTTGAAATATATTACTGCAATGTTCACTTTAATTTTTAGATCTGTGGTTTGAGATGCAAGCTTCCCATGCTGTAGATTTTCAGCCATTCTTTGCCGAAATAAGAATACCTGCAAGAAAAGAAAGCCGCTTACATGTTTACCAAAGTGAGAAAGACTTGTTTAATGAAGGGAAACTGTTTCCAAGCAGCTGTTTCCAAAAAGCAGAAGAGGACTTTGGAAAAGATCTCTTGCAACCAACCAGTATTGCACCATGGGACACACTCAAAAATATATGCATGTGTGCAGCTCTAGGAAAAAATGCAGATTTTTAAATTCCTTTTACAAAACACTAATGAATTGACTAAAAGAAAGAATTGCAGGTACTGAGGATCAAAAAATTAATGAGTATTATCTGCAAGCTTGCAACTGGTCACCTTGTTCAGCAACATAGGTACTAAAGGTAAAAAACACATTTGAACCCAGTCTTAAAAACAAGTTAGGTAAGCACTCTAAATATTTTTGTAAAGTGTGGCTCGTACCATTGCAATCTGATGATGCAGTGAATACGTAGGATGTTTTTGTCAGAATCTTGCCTGCTGAGCAGCTTGAAGCATTTTGTGGTGCAGACCTTGACTAATGCCTTGAATCCAATGGTGCAATACCTCATTTGGTGGTTGACCAGATGAGCGAGGTTACTGGCACACTTATGGTGAATAATACAAACCTAGTGTTAACAATTTTATTAATTCCACTTTTTTATTTTTTTAGAATATGGCCAAATAATTAAATAGAAGATATAAATAGATAGATAGATAGATAGATAGATAGACAAAGTACAGAATACAAATATAAAATCACAAAACAGACACCTGCAAATTACACTTAGACTAGGCAGTTAAACAGTTAGACACTTTTTAAATTATAATTATGAGAAGCATTAGATCACAGCAACATACAAGCAGAGACAGTAAGTATGCTGAGAGATTGCACATCAATCTACATACAGCTTGACACTGTCAACAAAACTGAGTGACATTATGGTGACTGATGCCCGTTGGCTGAATGACTCCTAAATGAATTACGGATTCATGGTCCATGATGAATTGGTGCAGTTTTCCCAAATATTTTTCACAGCCCATTGTCATAAAGTCACTGTTGTCACTCTGTTCATTGCCTCATGAGCCCTTAAGCTTAGTCACTGTGGTTGTTTGGTGTGTGCTCCTCCTTCGGGGTGCCAGACATCAAGAGCGACACTGCAGACTGTCAGCATCTAGTCTGTGACTTTGGGGAGTGTGCTTTGCATTTTTATGGCAAATATGCAGCTAATTCCCAAAGTGCATTTATCCACCATCTGCTCTGTGGGTTTGATGAGGTCACCAAGAGCAAGAGCTGTGACGGCAGTTAAACGGGCGACAATCCTTTTTTATTATATGTTAAATCTGATATATATGAGTTATATGTTAAAATGTTATGCATACACTCTATAAAGTATAGGTGTTAGCATACTGTAGTATGGTTATAAGTGAAACACATATAGCAGGAATATTTTCATCTTTATTTAGTTTGTACCTGACACATATCAGGAGCACCTTACAGTACTTAACCCTTGACCCATTTTTACAACAGCATGTTTTACTTGGAGCAACTGAGAACAAGACCTTGATCAAGAGCGCTATAGCAGTAGCAGGGAGTGGGACTTGAAACAGCATCCTTCAGGTTGTAAGTCCATGTTCTTATGAATTTCAACATCTTCTAGAACATATAGAGTGATTCTAAAAGAACACTTTCATAAATTCATTGCTCGGTAACTATAATGTTGACCATATAGTATATTAAAGTTTTATAAGATTATAAAAAACTGTGAGAATTACTTCACAAATTGGTTTAAGCTACATGTTCACGTGATGGTTACTAAATGATTTTTTTATGGAAGTGTTCAGGTGTTTTAGAATCACCCTGTATATGTACTGCATCCTGTGGAATTTTTCTCCTTTGAATTTGTTAAGGTGACTGGTGTCTCATCCAGGGTCAGTTTCACAACCTTGCAGCCTTTGCTTCTAGGATAGGCTCTGGACTTCTGCAACCCTACTCAGGATAAATGGTTAATGACAACGAATGGATTTGTTAAGGCAATATCAAAGATTGCGTCTGGTTTCTCAATGAATGCATTTTTTTACTAATTTTTTTACATGTTAATGTAAGCATTTAGAGAAGTGGGAACAATTGACATTATCGGAACATGTCCAGTGTAAGAAAATCTCGATGAGTAAGCTGCAGTGTGTATTGTAACAGTCATTTTCTTTGTTTTGTCATTAGAAGGAGCATACATTTATGTGACTATGCAAACCGATTATGCAAATTTTGATGCATTTGTGTGTGTAATATTAAGTATACCGTCCTCCATTCTGCCTCCTACGATTTTTACAGTATATATAAGCAAGATTTAAACATTTTGCATAAAGAATACATTTTTGAACATGCAAATGTGATTTCAAAATTCTTTGTAAATAAATGACTGACATATCATGAAAATATTTATTTGCACAGCAGTATACAATTAAAGCATATTCTTTGCATTTTGATACAATCTTCACAAACGTAAATTTACCATGGCAACTACCAATAAGACTGGCAAAATAACCTGAGTTTTAGTATCGTTTGCATTTTTTTCTTCAGTTTGTAAACATACAAAATATGGCTTTATAAAAAATAATTTTAAGTATCTTTGGAAGATACACAGCTCATAACTTGAAAGTAAAACATTCGTAAAGATTGTATTACATTTTTTCTTTTCATTGTAGTTTAAGCAATATGGCTTTTAAGTAACACAGTGTTTGTAGGATGCAGACTTTGAAGGCTTTTCAATACAGCACCTAAATTTTCTTGACCAAGGAAGCACAATTTTTCCTTCATTGATATCAGTTCTGTGGGTTGCTGAAAAAGAAATAGATATTAAGTGTATTACTTACTGTGGACGGTGTTATTTGGATGTGACAATTAGCTAATTTACAAAAGGTAGGTTACATTTTACTTACTTTTACATTTTATTGTGAAATACGACTGAATTAAATGGTTACCTTGCATCCGAAGGTTTAGAATTCATCACCCAGAGTATATATTCCTTAGCAGCAATGCTGTCTAGAACATTGTGTAGATCGCTGGTGAAGCTTCCATCTACATGTCTTCTATACACTGCATCATGTCCGTAGTATTTCTGCAAAAACCTATGTACAAGAAACTTAAATGTAACACAAAAAAAATCTGCTTTTCATAATTATGCACCAAGTTGGGTTAATGTTTTCAGTATGAAAAGAAATGTAAAATATTGAAAACTAATTTTATATCATATATACTTCTGAGACCAAATGTAATCTAAGTATATTTATAAACTGTTGCTTTAACATCTAGTCAGATGTATATATGTGATATGCGGATATTTTTATATGTTTATATTAACAATGTGTTCCAGTCTTTTATCTTGTAGTGAAAAAAACATGGATAAATATTTCATCTCCAAAACCTCAATCATAAAGTCAGAACTTTATTTCAGGAGGTTTATTGCATGACCAGTGAAGTAACAGTACAGGTCACTGAAAGGTGTGATAATACAGGATAATTATGCAAGGGTTTATTTTTCCTTCCCCTAGCATGGAATTAGATGTCGGTGGCTCATTCTGAAGGAAATCCCTACTCTCGTCGGCCTTGTCCTGTCTTCAGCCAAGAGACAAACTCCTTGGCAGCCTGGTCTTGCAGGTAAGAGCTGAAATCACTGGTGTAGGTGCCATCAGCATGGCGTCTTGTAGGGCTTCTAGAATGGAACAAAATTAGTTCAGTCATGAAACAGACAGTCCTACTGTGACCCAGTGTTTCTTATTGAGTTTGTACCATGAATCTGCAAAGGGAAACTGATGAGCTTGCATTTCACAAAAAAAACCATTTCTATTGTTTTGCATCAGAGTTGATCTTTCATGCCTTCATACACAGACTAAAAATGTTGGACACATCATCCTGTCTCTCTAACTCCTTAATTCAATTTGTCATCACCCTGAAGCAAGACACTAACTGGTGGTTGTTCGATATGCACAAAATGCTTGGTAGATGTTGTGCACAATATATTTTTATGCTCATAAGTTTTATTGCAATGAAAATATATTGTCAACCCGTTTTTTAATTATCAACAGACACTGACAATATCCTATGCGCAATATCCTATTTTGTGTACGGTAATATAACTATATTAACAATACGGTGATTATCTAGTAATACGAGGGCCGCTTTTTGTTTATTAACATTAGCTGAGGTTTTCTTGCCCAAAACGTTCTTGTTATTAAAAAAAAATGTGTCACGTAGTTTATTCTTGATATTTTCCTTAGTGGAAAAAAAATTACCAAGATTTGCTGCCCAACCAACCATTATTTATACAGTAGTGTAAAACTCGGAGCTTCTCAGATTTGTGAAGAATCTGAGTGGTACTTGTGCACAGTTTCAAAGCACTGGGTGGTACGCAGAATTACCCATTATGTGATGGAGTGTATGTG
The DNA here is from genome assembly GCA_900497675.1 of Arapaima gigas. Classification (NCBI taxonomy): domain Eukaryota; kingdom Metazoa; phylum Chordata; class Actinopteri; order Osteoglossiformes; family Osteoglossidae; genus Arapaima; species Arapaima gigas. Next base: position 130,356 of record UFQX01000165.1, on the reverse strand, counting down.
CAGTACCAGGACAATTCATACAAGCCATCAGCAAAGTGTTAATACCAAGAAAAAAAATCAGTGACCTTTCTGTCTGTCACCTAGCATGTATTTAACATCTTTATGATGCACGTGGTGAGAAATTGAGCAAATTTGTGTGCCTAAGGTAATATAGAGAATCTGGCTGGTATTTCTGTGTGCCATTGCTGCTGTTGTTTTTTTGTTTAGCTTTGATTAAACAAAAACTTATTGATAAGGATCAGACCCGGAAAGCATGACATCCTTTTATAAATATGGGTGCATTGTCATCGTATTATTTGATACATGAGTGAATAACCAGAAAAACAGGAGTGCCTGCAAAGCCAGCCCTTTTTCTTAGTTTTACATTATTTTTTCAGAAGTAACAGATTTTATAAAGATCCTTTAATGCTTGCTCATAATTGTTTAAATGAGAGGGGGGCACACTGCTTAATAGCCTATAGGGTTATAAGACCCTGCAGGGCAGCACTCACCCATTCCTTTTGGAGTTCATTAACCACTGAACAAAGTCCTGCGCTCGCCTTGTTTCCAGGTATTTACTGTAGTCATTCGTGAATGTTCCTTGTGAGTGTCTCTTCACATTTGTCAGTTCCCTTGGTTCATTCAACACTGAGTCCTCTGTCAGAAAACTGCAAAATTTTGTTACATTTTTATGTCTTAAATTTAAATTGAAACAATCGTCCAGTATTAAAAAATACACGTTAAATATACTGCATATCAGTTAAACTACTAGAAACGACAACAGTTTCATTTGTCCTGAAATGAACACATTACAAGAATATTACATGACATATTATTACTTAACCGTTTGCTTAAACATTCAGTAGGGTAGTATCTAGGTAATATTACCTGGATCTGTCATCTGTTTCCTGCAGTGGGATTTGCCAACTGCTTTGCACAATAATGAGGACCAGCAGTCCCACCGGAGAATAAATTCCTTTCATTGTGTATCCTTTCCAAAACTGGGGTAAAAAATGACATGCATTTATCAGGAATCAAATATTTTTGACAGACATATACACAAATGGAACTACTTATGTAATGCAGCAGAACAAATGACATCAATGTATTAAAAACCTATATTTCTGACAAAATCATGGCTTAAACTGGAAAGCTAAGTACTGCTCCCAGCGTGAACAAATGTTCATAGGTGTTCATATCTAGGTGCGGTGAATGAGTTGAGGCAGCACCCGCAGCTCACCTTCGTCTCTGATGGAGAGTAAAAGGGGAATGAGATCTTCTCTGCGTAGTCCTGTGCTGGCTACTCGTGTCTGGCTCTGTGCAGCTGCTCTGGGCCCCTTCTTGGTGTGCTTGGCCTTATATAGTGAAGAGTGGTAACAGCTTGTCCAGGTGGTCTGCTCCCAACAGGTTGTTCAGCATATTGGTTACTCTCAATCCATTAGCCAAGGCACTCTGCATTGCGATGAGTAATTCTTAGTTTGTTTGGACGGGATGCAGCCATATTCATATGAGATAAGAGCTGTCACTTAGGTGTGGAAATCAACAGGGGCTACCATCCTGTCAAATAAAGAAAAAAGCATGACTATTTCCTGATTAAGGCTGGTTTTCACCGTCATTCAGAAGCTGAATTACTGACTGTACGTTTTATAATGATTAACATTTATGATATAATGTTGTTCTATTGTCTTCTTCCGTAAAATGTCAAACACTTTAATTCTCAGCTTGCAATTGTATTTTAGCACTACAAAATGTATTTTTCCCCTGTCTAAAAATACTTAGTTAGATGTTTAATTTTAGGTCGTTAAAATACTTTTTAAGGTTTACTTTTGACATTTTATTGTTAACGTTTCAATTTAACAACAATACTTTAATTCTATGACACTAAAACAGTGAAAACACTTTTTTTTTTTCTTTTTTGTAAAATATCTTAACAACAAATGACGATGTTTTTTATGGTGCAAATGATAATGTTGGTATTTTAATGAACTTAGAATGTTCCTCTACTCTACCAATGATTCATCACCATAGCATGTTAATGGGTCTTGTGTGGTTTTATGAACCTCTGCTCTACAGCCTTGTGCTTGTGGTAAGGTCTAGCTTGGTGGATAGGTCTGAGGGCAGACAAAGAATGAATCTAGAAAAAGAACGGTCCACAAAGAATACCGTGAGTATGCGAATATATTAAGTATACCCTGTGCTGACTGCAGTCATTGGGACCTAACCCTGGAGCCAGGCCTTGTGGTGGTGTTTGCTAGTGTGCACAGAGTGGCTAGACAATCCGCATAACCTGGTTAGACTCAGCGCAAATAGTGATGTGGAGCTTGTGGGCTCACTACCTTCAAGGTGTAAGGTAGGGGTCAGCTGGAGTGCCGCAGCCATCAGTAGCGTAGACATACATGGACTGGACCCTAGCAATGGAAAATGTCCCTGGAAATATGGAATATCAGTTCACTGGTAGGAAAGGAGCCTAATCTGGTAGGGGTGGAAAAGTACTGGCTTGATTTAGTTAGTCTCAGTTCTACATGAAGTGGGGGCTCTGGAACAAAGTGTCTTGATCAGAAGTGTTGTCTGTACTACTGTTGATCTTTTCTTTGTGAACTGGCCTGGGTGGGAGTGGGGTTGCTCCGAAGCAGACAGTTAAACTTCTTCCCAGCATATGAGAGGGTTGGATCAATGCGGAAAGTGAGTCACAGAGAGGAAAACTCCGACTTATTCGCACATAGCCACCAAATAACTATTCCGTGTATTCAACCTTCTTGAGAAGACTGGTGATGTAGTGGAGAGAGTGCCACTTACTCCATAGTCCTTCTGGGGGACCTTGACAGTCACATAGGTTGGATGGAAATACCAGAGGGAGGCAACTGGTACCTTTACCAGGAATAGCAGCCAGAAGAAAGTGAGAAAAAGTGAGACTATTCTCTGTGTGAGTGTTAAAAGGATAATCTGCTGACAATGATTTCAAGACTTCTATAAGAATCACTACTTTCTGTGTAACACGCAATGGAGACAAACTTCTAAATAGTTACAAGTTCTCAACAGCTAAAAAGCCAACAGCTTCCTTTAACCAATTTCACTGTAAAAATGTTAGGTACCTGTATGAATTGAATCCCCAAATCTAATATATAGGATGACAAAAATCACAAAGGATGAGAGAAAACTAACATTTGTAAGATTTTATTGAGATTTTTGGATGTATAAAAAAAATACAAAGTAACAAACACTAAAATGGATATTTATACCTTCACACAAACAGCTGCACTGCAGGTCATTTCATCATTTTAAATTATACACATCAGTTCAGTAACACTGATTTTCAAAAGAGTGTGTATTTTAAATCGGTGTCATGTGTAGTGACCATTTCACAAACACGTCATGGCTCCCAAATAAGTAGTGGTCACTTTGAGGTTTTGTCCTCAGCTATGGAATTCAAAATACATGTTAACTATAGGCATTTTACAAAAAGGATTAATTTTTCTATTAAGAAAATACAGTATAAAAAATCCCGTAACAGGTATTGCCATATAAACCCATGCAGGTTTTTCCCGTAATAAAAATGTATTAAAAAAAGTGAACCCTGCAAATGGATTTTGTGAATATTTGTAAAACAGACAGATGGGCAGGGGATGCACACGGCCGGTCTATTGGGTTGCTCAGTCTCTATTTGGTTTCCTCAAAGCACTTTTGGAGGAAATGGCTCATGTGGGTAAAGACGTGACGGTAGGCTGAACCTCCGAGCTGATGGTTCTTGTCTGTGTACCACTGTGGGGAGAAAGGTAAAACAACCTGTTTCAATACAAATAGCACTGATCCCTGTGGCCATTTCAAGCACTACTTTTCTAAAATGACATTTTCCACAACAAGAAACCACAAAACACCTTTTAGATCATGTCCTACAATACAGTTTACTGCATGTGTATTGGGAATAATACAGTTGAGGCTTAAATAATATATAATTTATAGGATATTACATAACAATACATTCTTGACCATTTATTTTAACAAGACCACAGAGTACTATAATTAACTCTAATCCCCGTTTCTCACGCTCTCTACAGTCTGTTTTTAACCCAGCCCTGTGTCTCCCATATTTACCATTGCTTCAAAGTCCACTTGCTCATCAACAAGTGCTTTTGATATCTGTGCTGCCTGCTGGAAATGGACATTATCTAAAAAAGAGGTACATACATTTATGTATCGTTTATTTATTCTGCTAACATCTTACATTAGGGTTTGATTGTGCACTGGACTGTACTGCACTGACTAAAAACATTTTTGATCATTGCAATTATGGTTGAGATCAGTTAGTTTTTCCACATTTATTTATATACTACATTAAGAGAAGAACACATTGGGTACAGTAATATCTCAATTTGCGCCACCTCCTTTAGCGCCTTTACTATTATAATGCACATGTGCAATTTTCAACCTTCATTTATGCTATATACTGCATTAATGACTTTGTACAGTGCTGATACATAAAGTGCTCCAAGAACACATCTGCTGCAGTCATTTTACTGTATATGGTTCCGGTCAATGAATGTCAATCTTTGTAGGAAAATCATTTATAAAAACATCACTTGCCATCTGCTGTCCCATGAATCAGCAGGTATTCTACTGATTTGAAGTTCTTTGCTCTACTTGTTACTGTGGAATTCTGGAAGATAAAGCCATAAGGATATAATGTTATTACTGCATAACTGATACAAAATTCAAAATGTACGCTGTCACGGGTAAACTGGAGAACTGAAAGGATATCAGAAAGCATAAATTTCAACAAAGAGTGCTAACAAGAGGATCCAATAATTTTGAACCATATATTTTCAGTCGTAATGTACAAACATTTATTTTGAAAGAAGCTTATTTGAACAAATGCCTCAGGTTTTCCTGATTTTTCTGCTGATGATACTGCTGTTTGTCTGCATTGTATATTTCAGACAACTTTTTTGTTCCGTGATCATCAGGAGTGCCAATAATTTGGAGGCCATTTTGTGTGTGTTATTAATTATACATGAATATATGTACACTTGCCTCCAAAATTAAGAATTCCTAAAACAGGATCACATTTTGACGGACTTACTTTGTAGGATTCACTGTTGTCGGCAGGGCGGCTCATGTAGCGCTCTGTATAGACTGCGTCTGAAAGTTGAAAGTAACCTTTTTTCATCAATTAACGATTCACGTCATCATCAATGCAATTATTTTTGTTCAAGTATGACAAAATTAGGTTTTACTGAAACACTATTTCCATACCATAATATTCCCAGTTACACACAGGAGCAACTGCCACTCCACACTTGAAAAGTCCACTTCCAGATCCTAAAGCCATGGAGGTGACGTATCCACCATATGACTGGAAAATAAATGACATAAATATGAAACCTGTTCTGTTCCTTAATCTGAAAGTTCACCTAAAACCTTCCTGCCATGACACGACAACTTTACATCTATGAACCAAAACATTTTAACTTACCCAACCCCAAATGGCTATTCTCTTCTTGTCTATAAAGCCCATATCGATGAATTTCCTAAAAAATAAGAAATATCTGTTACTTTTGTAAAATTCTATTTCTAGGTCAGTTATATGGGCAGACCCTTTCACATTGTGAAGCCCCATCATTGTTTGGAAAGGGTTAAAAAGTATTTTAATGGAAAGAATAACATGTAAAGTTTTATTTGTAGAATGCATGACAACAATTTTATTTCAAGAGTTTGATTTCCAAAGTTTCAGACTGGTTGTGTGTTTGGATGGATGCTTGGTGTACTGTCCACTGGGGCTTGGAGTCCACTTGATGGCTCATACCGACCATCGAGCGAGGTTGTTGAGGCCCCCTGTAGGGACTCCTTAAATATAAAGGAGTGGGGTGAAGGTGGATTTACAAAACCTATGAGGGAAAGTAGGTGGGTACTTATATATGTATGCACGTGATTGATGGTGGGAAGCGGTCAGGGATTTGGTCTAATACTTCCCTCCCAAAGTTATGTTTCATACAAAATTCTGCTCCAGTAGTTTCATGTATAACAAAAATGCCACAGAGTATTCAAAATTCATAAATAGATTTGGCTGTGGAATGCTCCCCTGTGAGATGAGGCCCAGGCCAAATGGCCCTGCTGCTCCCCAAAGGCTTATATATGTGAAAGTTTGGTTTTGTAACATACTGAGATTAAAATAGAAGGAAAGATGTTGGGCCATTTTATATTGTGGAGATTTGTGATTCATTTTCTCTTTGACGTCATATGAGTGCTGTTTTACTTCCAAGAATAGCTATACATTTAATTTACACTTATTTTTACATGCTGGATCCCTTGTGAAAACTTCATCAGACACGTAATGAAGTTTCATCTTATTGCCTAACAGCCCCTGTTTAACTGTATTCCAAATGGGCATTACAGGGCAAATACCCTGACTGTATTTTCGTTCCACGGCAATATACCTTACCTCACAGCCGATATTTGATCTTCCACCTCATATGTTCCCAGGCGACGGTAGATTGAATGCAGTATTTTATCACCTTGGTAACCACTTCCTCTTCCATCAAAGCTAGCAAAAATAACGTTCGCTGAGCTGGCGAGATAAGATCCCCAATTCAGCCTGAAGCGGTAATCCGCCTTCTGACTGCATGGCCCAGCATACCTGTGAAAATAGAAATGGCACATCAACTCTGTTTTATTATAAAGGGCGACTGTTTAAACAACCAATACAACTTATGAAAATGAATTCACGCTTGCAGAAAAACTCACACGTCAATTAGAAGCGGATACTTTTTCGATTTATCAAAATGAGGTGGGAGCATCATTTGGTACCAAAGATCTGTAAAGAAATGCAGAAATACAGAAATGGCCATTGAGATGTGTGTAGATGGAATCAAATTATTTTACTTTTAACTTCTCTACAAATTATACCAAATCCTTCAATATTCATGGTCCCATGTCGCATGGTTGGCATTTGGAATTCGTTCAGGATGCTTTGAAGAGCACTGTTGTCTTCAAGCACTTTAATCTCTAAAAGAAACCAGCAGGAATTAGTCCTCATTGACTTTATTTAACACTGTGCACACTGCAGTTTTCCTTAACGGAACAACCATTTAGATAACTATCTTTTTAAATTTTGTAAATGTGCAGTATGAAACCTGATTTATTTTTATTATTACACAATATTGAAGTAATGGATGCATTTATCAAAATATTAAATAAAAATTTGCACATTAAAAATGATGAGCCACAGTATTACAGGCTTTACCCTTTCATTGAATTAATTTTATCTACTAGTAAACAAAATGGATTAGTTTACTTGCCTAAACCAGGGCTTCGGTTATTCATAAGTGTAAATAAAGGTAGTCCAGGTCCTTTTAAAACACAAAAAAACAAAAAGATAAAATTAACACGCACTTATGGTGATCAATAAACAACAACAACAACAATAATGAAATGGACCGAAATTGTGTAAAAAAAAAAAAAAAAAAAAAAAAAAAAAAAAAAA
>UFQX01000165.1:0-122880 GCA_900497675.1 Arapaima gigas | reverse complement strand
AAAAAAAAAAAAAAAAAAAAAAAAAAAAATTCAGGAGTTCCCGTTAGTGAATGAGCATCTTATAGTTAACAAAAACACGTATACATAAACATCTTGTGTATATTGTATCTGCCGATAGCTATATGAAAACATATACAACATTATAGAGCATTTGTAGTTTATACTACAGAGCAAAAATGTTATGAAAATGCATTAAAACATTGCACATGTGTACCTGCACTGAATGCATGTATGACATTATGGCATGACAATTGAGTGAGGTGAACGCCATCTTACTATTCAAACAAAGGCAACGAGCATCTTAAGGAGTGTGCAGGAGAAGAATGCACTGGTTTCAACGTTTTGTATGACAGTACAATATCAACGCAAGACTGACTGATGAAGCAGCGAGCGCTGATGTCACCACAGCCGAGGTGTTCCGGGATGAGCTTGACAAGTTAATAATCAATGAAGGATACCTTCAAAAGGATTCATACCTATCTATATGGAGGGCTACACACTTAGAAATAATCACACTGTTGTTAGCACGATCCAATTTCTAACCTGGCCGTTTGACCCTAACCCTGTCGTAAGTTGAGGACACTCAAATATGGAAATATTTATCCACATGCAGTTTGAATAAGACATTTATTTGTAGGTGTTCTGATGAGGAGAAGTTGAAGTGGGGTATTGCACCATAGCAGCCCATGCGGTAGTAGCTGGCATCCTGGCTGAAGTATGCAAAGTTGTATTGACACCTTTCTTCATGCAGGGCACATGTAAGGCACTGGGGAGCAGAATTATTGCTTCCAGTTTCAATCCTGACAAACAGAAACACATATTTCCTGTTTGAACCACATAAACAGATATAGATGACATTTGTTTTTGACATCAACCTCATTGACATGTTAATTATTACTCTGAACATAGAAGATAGTTAGAAGTTACACATGAAACTGGTCAGTCTATTTTAAAAGGGACTATTTTGGATGCATTGGGAATGATTTCAGCTGTAAAAAGTATTTTATGTCATATAAATGACCTTAAATAATTTGGAATGAATTAATTTATAAATGACAGGCTTACTTGTAAACATTTCTTTGTCCAGGTCGGTTTAGATGTTCATTACTGACATAGTATCTGTAAAAAGGGTAAAACCATTAAATTATTAATCAGTGATTCTTCGCAAAAGTAAACAATCGATTATACTTCTGTAATATATCTTAAATTAAATACTGAATACTAATAATAAAGCTTAAAACTTAATTGCTTAGAAACACAATGGGAACATTTTACAGTTTTTCAACCCAAAGCAGTAATTTACTGTAAATGAAAGATAACAGATTATGTGCACAAAACCATTTAGGTGTGGAGAAAACAATCTGTCAACATTATTGTTAGAGGAACTTGTAAAGGTCTTTATATGTTTAATGGCCAAAAAATATGAAACACTAAGATGTGCTTGTTTCAGGACTTTGTGTTTTTTTTTTCCCCACGTATTGTAGCAACTTTGCTGAAAACATGAATGGTACTATAAATGTTGCATACAATACGTTTTCCTCTCTTGAGGAGGATCATAGTACTTACATGGCATCTTTGGTAACTTTTGAAATGTAAATGTCCTCCCACGGGCCTGACGTAATTGGTGTTGCTGTGCCCTAAAATTAATTTTACTTTAATGATAACCAAAGAAAGTTTGGAATGTAATGTGTGCTGTAAAAAGTCTCAAAACAAAATAATTATCCCCACAAAAGAACACTTACAGCATTCACATAGTGAATGTGTTTATAGCCACTGGAATCACTCATTATTTTGTAAAAACTCATGTTGTCAGCTGTAAAGTAAGGATGGAGTGGTGAATACTGAAAAACAAAAAGGTTATGAAGAATCAGCATGTTATATTATGATACAAGAAAAAAAAGATACTGCTGATATTGTATGCCAAGAAAACACGCCTAAAATAATGTACACACATTTCATACGTTTATTACAATTTTAAACCTACTTACATGTCCGACCCAACCTGTCTCACTCTTTTCCTCGTGATTCTGTGAACGAGATGGTTGGTTTAAATTGCTGCACAAACTATTTACCTTTGATTAAAACAGGTTTTGTTTACGCATTCAAGGGGGGTAAGGGTAGTCTAAATTCAAAGACGAATACCAAATTTGCATTCCACTTGGTTCCATCAAAATCATAGATTTGCAAGAGGACATGGTTTTGACTTCTCTTGACCCACTGAACAGCAATGCGCTCATCTGTCACCCAGGTGACTGTACTCAAGTAGTGGTCGCTGTAAGGAGGAAAACAGCATTTGCCATCACAAACACAATTTACATATTTACAATGAATGGCAACTCTGTAAATACGGTCTGTATAACTTGACAGAGACTCTCTAGAAGATTGTTGCATTCTTTCATGTTATAACCTATTTTAATAAAACAAGGCATTCCACTGTACCTTTCTCCAAATGGCTTTGGTATTAAAATTTGCATGACTTTGGAATTATCTCTAGAATCAACAATAAACAGCTTCACTTTGGGAATCAGTGATCCAGCCTGTAACAAAAGGGCAAAGTTAGATCCAGGGTGTTTTAAAAGTACACGACTAAATCACTGTTAGTATTGGAGCTAAACATGTAAAATAGTTGTTTTTATCTGTTATCTGAAGGTAGTACATCAGCATATTTACATCCTTTTTGCTTCAGTATACTTACATTTACTGTTACATCTGGACAGAAAGTCCTAAATGTGCACTGTCACAGAGTACTGTCTGTTGCAACCTATAATGAGCTGACCCAGTATTTGACTGGATAACTTTACCTTTGGGTATGGAATGAAGACCGTTTCTGGGTACTGGTCTGATCCATACCAAGAAAACTCAATGGTGTGGACTTCAGTATCATTAAACTCCACATAGGCTAAAAACTTCCCACTTGGCGACCACCACATGGCATCGTTTGAGGAGAACATTTCCTCTGATAATTACAGGAAAAAGGTTCTCAGTTAAATCCCAAAGTTTAAATCAAAGGTCTGTGTTGCTAATACCATAATCTTGAGACAGATAGGTTTAACATAAAACAATTACCAGCTGAAATAAGCTATTTTTAAAGCTTTTTTGTGTTGATTACATTATCTCTTTTCTTTATATGATTAGTTCAATTTGGTTTTTTATATATATATCTATATATATATGTATGTATGTATACACACATGTTTAAATGAATTTTATTTTTTCCACAAAAAGTTAACGTGCGGCATAATTACAATCACATTCCAAAGACCGACCACCCACACACACACACACACACACACACACACACACACACACACACACACACACACACACACAGAGTGTTCTACTTACCCTCATAAACCCAGTCTGGAATGCCATTGAGAATTTTATTCTTCTCTCCATTGGTTGTTACTTGTGTTGCTGTGGAAATGGCTTGCAACTTTATATAAATGTTGTAATTCCAAACAAAGGCCTGTAAGATGAATCCCATCACATAAAGCAGTTAACTGATTTATTTGTTTGACAATCTGTGTAATTTTCTACAAAATACTGATCACATGGATCAGTAAACTTACTGAGGGTGCACCTGCCACTAATGTTTAAATATGTTGTCAACAACAAATTTACAGGAGAAGCCTCTTTATAAACAGCACTTGGCAGAAGACTCATAATACGGATCTATAATCAATGACTTTGAGGGTCAGTTGTTAACTTACTAGTTTATTTCCAGTTGGAGCCCATAACAGGTACTGCACGTTTTGAGGGATATAGGATGGTATAACAAATCTCCTGAAAGAAAAAAAAGTGGAAGGATTTGAGTCTTTCTCCTACCTTCCTACTGCTGTGTTTGTAATCTTGACTGGATACTATATATAGTTCAGCAGTGGTATAATTTCACTATAATACAGTACAAAAAGACATTTTAGATAGTGGATTGAGAAACTATGATCGATATAAGACATACTGTTGCATGCCACTGGTTACTACTTGGGGAAACAAAAAACACTTACAAGTTTTCCCTGTCAAAGATGGAATAAGAGGCTGTGAATGAATGTCTCCATTGCTGTGGAAACACAATGAATGGTGAACTGTGAGCAGTGCTCATGAAGTATTTAAACTTTTTGCCCCTGAAAATAAGCTCTTTAAATGTTTTTAATTGCTTTACCTTTGTGTAATTGCTCTCCAAACATACATATTTGCGATCAGCAGATACTAAGTAATCGGTGGCTGATACTTTGGCCTACGGACATACACAGCGCATGAGATCCACGGCACCCCACCAGTTTGAAAAAATTGTGTTTATTAGTAAAAAAAAAGAAAAAAGAACAGGTCTTACAAATGTTTTGTTGTTCAAAAATTCTGTAGAAGTCTCTGTCTCTACATTGTAGAGAAAAACATCACCTTTGTTTGTTTTATGTAGGTACTCATTGTCTACGAAAGAATCAAACTGAGAATTAGTTTGCATGGCGATGCAGGAAAAACTGGTGAAACAGATGCGCAAACAGGCTTTTCTGTTACCTGATATCCAGCGTAGGTTGTATGTGTTATACCGAATGGTGTCATTGAAGTAGTCATCAAGTGTGAAAGCCTTTTTGACAGTCCTTCCTGAAACGATAGGTTACCATGTTGTTCTCTTTTACCAGTGTACGATCCAGTGCAACAGAACCACAACTTAAACAGGGAATGAAGGACTGACATGGGCAGTAAAACCAAAAAATAACCATAACCAGTTCACATGTTTGTGACAAATACTTGGGGGGGTATCTTAGGGTATTGGAATCCTATGGCAGACAGTTTATGAAGGTTGGTGCCATGAAAAATGTCCTACACAATACAGCCCTTGATTCCCATCATATCGTGTGCAGCTGAAGTAGAACTTTTAAAGGAGGATTCCTTTCCGTTTGAAACGATGAGTAAACCAAGTCGTTTAAAAACCAGGAACTAATAACTGTCACTTGGTGGCGCCAGATTATTGGGGCTCTGACGGTGGAACTTAGGTTAATTTAAAAAATATTCTTCCACGAAAGTGTTGCATCATGAATACCCCGTTAAAGCAGTCGGAAAATATTTTGGCAACAATTCGTGGACAATTTTGTTTAATAAAAAAAAGGTGATCTTGTTTGTCTCCGTTTTTTTTTTAAGTCTAAAAATTCTGCGTCCGGCCAAACAACGTGAGGCAGATACCGCGCAGAGGCGTCTGGGTTGCGGGCAAAAGGAAGAGTATCGAGTCCATCTGGAGGGAAAAGCGAAATATCGACAAACGGAAAGTTCTGCCTGCTGTGTTTCAGACACGCGACACACTATGCTGCGCGCGCGCGCGGTCGCCCTTTAATGTTAAGCAGGAGAAGTAAACAGACAGCTTCCGATTGTGTGTGAACGTATGGATTATGTGCGGTTCTCAGCAATAAATGGAACCGTGTATGAACTGTAGATCACTTACGGTTGAGGAAGACGGACACTGGGACCGCTATAAAGATGATGAGGACGGCAGCCAGAGTGACCCCCAGCAACGTCCTGCCGCAGCGCTTTGAGATGGGATCAAGGCAAGCAAGCAAGCAAATAAACACACACACACACACACACAGAAATAAACAGGTCAGTGAAAAGGTGGACCTGAGTGCGACCTGAACCGCTGTAGCCGACAAACACAGACCTTAAAAGTTCACTACTGGAATTCACAGCAACTACAGTAACAGGTGATGCAGTTTTGACAAGAGCGAGTGTGTTAAGACGCGCGCTTTTTAGCTTAGAGTAAGTGAGGTGTTGCGAAGATCAGCACAGCTTACTGACCGGCATGGTTGTCTAGGGAAGAGCCGAAGATGAGCGAAGAAGATGGTGAGGGGACCGGCCCGCTGCTGGATGGGAAGCGCTCAGCTCTAACGCTGTGAAGAAGCTGCCGAGGCGCACCACTCCTTCACAGAGTTAATATTATTGCTTTTTGACCACGCTGAGGAGGGACCTAAGGAACTTGTGCTAACCTTGCAAAAAAAAAAGGAAAAAAAAAGTTGAGACCGCTCACGTTTCCTCGGTTGGGTATTGATGTTTTAAAGACCGGGTCGAGGTTTGTTACTGCAGCACCGCTTTGGGTCACAGCTTAAAAAATAAAGTGGAGGAGAGCAATATTAACTCAGTAATGGCTGAATGTTATGAAAGTTATCCCCCGTAGCAAAAACCTTGGTTTCGTTAGCATGATTGTGTTGAAAGGATGGGTTTCTGCAATACCCTGCGGTGTTCCGTGTTCCGTGCAGGCAAATAAAGACACACCTTCCGTGTGAGACACGTTTGCAATGCGGAACATGTTTTAGGTGTAAGCTGAATGTCAATGAACACCTGGACGTCAAGTCGTTCGCTTGTGGTTATAGTAATGTCACTAACAGCTGTATAGCCTCTTTTCTCTTACCTGTTACTACTGATTCTTTTTCTAGAAGAATGTCCAGAAGGGGTGGGCAGCCAGACACAGACACTTGAACCCACTTCCTCCCTTGTCTTCTGGTTGCAAGTTTTGTTGCAACCTCTCCTCAGCTGTCAGCTTCCTTGCTTTTCATAACTGTTATATGTATAGCTTACTTTTAACATACAAGTGTAGTTTATAGCTGTTATATCTGCTTCTGCCAAGTGTCTTTGATCCTTTGTTTGGTGCTCTGTAGAACTGGATTCTTTATAAATAAACTGAAGGTTACTGGTTCAAGTACCACTCCCTGCTACTACTGCAGTACGAATGAACAAAAAACATACCCCTAATTTACTAGTCATGAACCCTGCATAAACTGGCATCCTTTAAAAAACATGTAAAAAGGTTGCTGAAAATAAGCTTATTATGACATGCATTTCATTGTGAGGCAACGATTAGTTTAAAAATGATCTGTAAACTTAGGTCCAGGCCAATTTCAGCCGGAATACTGATGAATTTTGGGTGTCAGATGTGAAACGGCAAAAGCAGAACCTCAGGGCATTTTGAAAACAATAAAATGTGGGTGTTACGTGCGACGCATTTTTGTATGAAGCCTTTTTGTCTCTGATCAATATGTTGCATGTATTAAAGACACTTACAAGCGAATGCACACACATCAGTTTTATGTAATGTTCTTTCATTTTCATTACTGACATTAGTAGAAGTAAACTTTTTTAACTGAGCCGTACTGAGTGACCATTTCCTTAATAATAATGAATTTAAGGCATAAAACAGTGGCGCGTTATAAGATCCAACACAGTTTTACATTTTATTACCCACATCCTCTTTTTTAACAAAGGACAATGTTCTACTGCAGTTTCATGATGCAAGTAAATTAAACTTATACAGCTTAGAGCCTTGTAAACTTTTGTTGAAACCACTTATGTAAATGTGCAGCGACCCACTAAACTGATGTCTCAATCGGCCTGAAGCTCAGCTTCAGCGGACACATCCAGCTCACCTACCATTTGTGCTCAGCCATTAAAAGGTATATATTTGAAAAACCTTTGTTAGAATACATGCAATTTAATTTAATTTAATTTCACCTTTATTTCATTTACCATTATCCAGCTTTTCTACCAGTCACTCCCTGAATGTATACTATGTTCTAGTCAGAGTCAGAATTTTCAGCAAACAGAGATGCGTGATCTGCATAATCGAACACTGGAAATTGGACGGCCAGTTCTTTCCACTTGTTGTATGTTTTTTGCTTGGTGTCAATAGAGATGACAAAGTTTTTGATGTTAAGGCATGGGCAGTCAATTCCACGGTGCCGCATCATGTTTCCCCATTTCTGGTCAGAAAACAAGACAAAATTTGAAAAGGTTACTTGACGATGTAGAAAAAAACCAACAGGCCACAGTTTATCACACATTCAAATATCGTGTTTTTTTGGTGAGGTCCTTTATGTGGTCGATGCTGGTTTGATTATTACTCAGGCAAATTTAAAAGGTGAACATTTAATATAAAAAAATAACATTGCAGGACGGACATATATTCATTTGAAACTATCTGGTGGCAGTATGGATACCTCTGTCAAGAACTTACATTCCCACATTTCTTGCATGCAATAACATCATTTGCTTCATAATCCAGTGATCTCGCTTGAAGTGCCGTATTTTGTCTAACAATAAATAGTTTCCTGTAATTGAAAGGAGAGGTTGTCGTGACCAAGACATTCCAGTTGTGATCTGATTTTTAGTTCAATTTTCCATCATATGTTCAAAATAGAAAAAAAAACCTACTCAAATTCCTCAGAGACATTCACATGGTGATTGTTTGCCATGATTTGAATGTCATTCCCACAGCAGACCTGGAGGCTACAGCCTCGGCAGCTGAATTTCACTTTGCCTGGGTTCTCCTTTTGCATCACCTTCTGTTCTTTCTTTTTGTTACGAATTTCTTTTTCCATTATAGTCTGCATCTGAAATTCTTTTATCTAAAGCAGAGGACAAAAAACTTGCAAATTTCACTTTGGTCCAAAGGAACATGAAAACGCGAGAAAATGTGTGAAATCTGTTACCACGGTCGCATATTATTTGTCACATCGGTAAAGTCGGTTATCACTTACCTTCTTTTCATATTCTGCTTGATTGAGATTTTGAACTTTCTGAATGGCTTTGCTCATCATTTTCTCGCGGTATTCATTCACACTTTCACGTTCAGCCACACCAGATCCCTCCACCTCCACTAGAGTGTAACTGCTGTCTTCTGCCCTGCCTCTTCCTCTGGCCTAAAAATGAATAAACTTAAAAATAGTAACTTAAAAAAAGTTCACATCGATACTATAAGTTTTAACTTCAAAGCACATTTTCATAGCAATTTAAAGTGTGTATTGAAGCCCATATAAAGTCTGATAAAGAACAAAATTGCACCACGATTTTCCTTGTTAATATTATTTAGTCTTTTGTGCAGTTGTAACATAAACTAAATAGATGTTTACATTAATGGCAGCCGAGTGTAGACTGGATATAGCCGTTGCTTTGCAATAAGAAGTTTGAGATCCCACTCCTGCTGTAGTTCCCTCGACCAAGACGCTTACCTTAAATTGTAAAATGACCTCGTATAAATGGGTAAATCACTATAAGCAGCTTAGTATAGAAAAGGTACACTGTAAGTCGCCATGGACCAAGGCGAAATGAATATGTCCTGTTGTATCGTGGTTAGTGACCTCTTCCAAAGCATACCAATTAGCTTAACTGGTTCTGACAGCAGTATTTTGATGAAAACACGGGATTATGATTATTTCCCTGTTGGAATGCTTACTTGAATCATTGCAATCTCATTAGTGACAAGGCCGTATCGGATGACAATGTTGCACTCTTTAATGTCCAAGCCCTCCTCGGCCACTGTTGTCGCGATTAGAAGATTGATCTCTCCTGTGCGGAACTTCCTCAAAACTTCTCTCTGCTCGTTCTGTGCAAAAAAGAAGATAGAAATGCATAAAACTCGTGTGAAAAATGTGAAAAAATGCACAATATTTAATGGTACTAATGACACATTTGGTATTGCACATTAACCGTATGGCCATCGTACTGTATTTTGATCACCTGAAAAAAGAAATGAGTCAAAATGAAAGATGTTAATTGTTTTCAGTCCTCTCTAGCACGTTACTGGATTGTTTAATGTGCATAAAGAGAAATGTAATGCTGCAGGAGAGGGGAGGGCTACTTGAGTTTGGTGCTGGACACCAGAGTCCTGCTGGTGCTTCAGCTCTTATTATAGAGAAAGAGAAATAACTGTGTTCACTCAAGTCTGAAAGCTGAATCAGGTGATTAACTTATTGGACAGAAGCAAAAACAAACAAACAAAAAAAATCCTCCTGAACCTAGGTCTGCAGGATCAAATTTCAGCAGTACTGCTGTGCTGTGTTTTAATGGGATTTTTCTGCTGCAGGAAGCTATTCCTTAAGAAAAAATCCCTTCTGAGAGTTCACTTACAGAAGTCATTGGCTTCACTACACTCTGGTCTCCTGCTCCAATTAGGTAACTTCCTCGAACCCCAGCCTCCTCAAACTTTTTGTTCTCCTGAATCCACTGGCTGAGTGCTATGGCACTAAGGCGTGTCCTTGTGAAAATGATCCCACGTGCTTCTTCTCTGCCCGTGAACTCCTGCAATATGACCGACCTCAGTGTGGAGAGGGTCTTATTCTCATACTCAGGATTCCCTGCAAGTCCTTGCAGTTTTGCTTTGTTATCTAAACGGAAGTACAACGACAAAAAAGAGTTACATGTATGAAAGTGCTCTTCTTTGTTTAGCATGTGCTGCTGTAAGCATGAATACCTTTGAACAGCTTGAAGAGGAACATTTCCGTTTCTGTGACGTTGATGGCCTCCTCCTCCTCGTCAGGTGATTCCTTCTTTCTTTTCTCCTCATTGTAGTACTTTTTGAGGAATCTGAAGGCGTCCGACATGCGGATCGTGTTGCTCTGGTGGAGGGCTTCATTGTACTGACGGAGATACTGTGCGCACACTCGCACCTTCTGGTTTTCCTCCTTTGCAGCTGCCAAAAAGTGGTGTAAAAAAAACATCCAGCTTCAAGTGTAAACTGAAACTTTTGATAAAAATTTGCCTGAATTGCATTGTGAATAATTCTGAAAATTGAAAAGTGTTTCACGTACAAATTGGGGTTTCAAGGAAGGAATCAAACAAAACCTGATAGAAACGATCCATGTTCTGGTGTTGTTTCTAATAATAACTGTTAAATGGTGTAAACTCACCATTTTGTTCAGTTTGCACCACCCACTGCTCATATTTCTGTGTTCCCAGGTTGTACAATGGGTCTAGGCCAGCGTGTGCGTGGATGGCGTTCATAATTCCCTTAATCACATCACCAAAAGGATCCTAAAGCGCAGACAGGCACATGTACAGTGATTCTATCCAGCCATTTGTAGTTTGAGGCTATGCGGTGTAAACGTCTCAATGTGTGTTCAGATCCAAGCAGAACATTCTCCACTGAGTAAGCAAAGGGTCATAAATAGGCTTTTGAAATCTCATACTTTTGTGTATTGAATGAAATGATACAGTTTAACATGCAGAACAAAGGTCTGCTGTGTGTATGTATGAGACTTGTGGTCATAAGTGAGATGTGTGTGAATGTGATGTTTGGCATAAGGAGACACAGGCATGAATTCAGAGACAAAGTAGAGACCACAACTTGCTATATAAATGGGAAATTATACAAAAGATTAAAGGTAACCTCTTTCCTCTCTTCAGCAGTTGCAATCTTTTTGAAGGGGTCTTTTTTGTGCTCTCCAAGGCTCGCCGTCATTATTCTGAATGCATCCAAGTTTGCACAAATCTACAGAAATATGTAATGACCACAAGAAAGACAGTGAGCTAACAGAGAGACAAACCCATGTAACCTTCCATTAATCTTTCGTCTGTATTTGGACTTTTTAGTAACATTAGGCCATCGGAAAAGTTATCCTTCTGACTGTTTTGGACAGGGGGTTGTTTATAATGGATGAATGATGGAATTAATGAATGACTGAATCGAGGATTAAAAAAAGATCTCCAGATGGAGTTTTGGACCGTCTTTGTCAATTCAGATGTACAGTGTTGCTGTTTGCTATTTTATTTCAGTAATGAAAAAAGCCCTGTTTTTGCTGAATTGCAAGAAGGAATATGATAAAACCTTACAGACTGCACATACGCACAACTGTCTGTAGATTATGCAAATGCTATTACAAAATTTAATTAGAGACCTATTTAGAATATTCTAGTCCACCAAATATATGTACTATGAACACCCCGAAGTGTTTCTACCTAAAGTAATACTTGGATTAGTGCGCTAGATGTGTTCTTAGGAAATTGAGCATTGAATGAAAGTGCGGTATACAAGATCATTAATACAGTATATTGCATAGATGCAGTCTTAAAACTGTGTAAAGTTATATAAAATAGACTAGCTATACCTTTAATAGTAGCAAATAAACACAAACCACTACTTTATGGATAAGGAAAGGAGAGAAAAAAATAAAATAAATAATTGTGTAAGAGTGAAGCTAATCAAAGGATAGAGGCTGCAGGATAGCAAAAGCAATAATATCTGCTATATAGTGTTCAAAATGAAGTTACCCTGGGAATTTGACTCTAGGGTGTGATGCACTGAACACACGACGTGTATGGAGCTCAGGTACAAGCAAAGATATGGGAGACAGAAGTAGGGTGGGGGGTTGAGCAGGCAATAGAGTGACAGTGAGGGTAGAGGGTGTGGCTGTTGGAGAATATGAAGGATGCAGAAAAGTGCAGGAATGTGTTTCTTTAAAAGAATGGGCGAGAATGAAGGTACAAGTATAAAAGTAAAATGGAAAAAAGAAGCCAGGGTGAGAAAAATGGAGAATGAGCAGAAATGGTGGTGACCATGTAAAAAAAGGAACTCAAAAGCAGGAGGAATACTTTACTTTGAGGATGTGCTCCTCGGCTTTCTTCTGGTTATTGGCTCCCCCGACACCAGGAGAGGCTGTGAGTCCAAGGATCTGAGGGATGGGAACGGGGTTCTTTTGCTCCTTTATCAGCCGTGCGTTTTTGATCTTCTGCTTCAGGTAACGGATCATGATATAGTTGTACACACCACCCTTCTGTGTATGGTGACACTCATCGATCACAACCAGCGAGAACTCTACAAAAGAGCAAAACAGTAGGAACACTTGTAAACACATATGATACCTTTTTGTCCATAATGTTGACACTGGAGGTTCACACTGAGCCAAGTGAAGGACACATACAAGGATGAAGGCCCCATTCTCAGCCTGGGACAAGATTTGGTCATAGCTTTTATTCTATTTTAGTAAAGGTATATGGATGGACAGTAGATAAGTAATACATGTTGTGTAGTCAGGTGAGCTTGCTTGAAATGATTTGAACGGTTTTCCCACTTTGTCGTCATATGGCTTATTTTGGTTCGCCAAAACTATTACTAGCTTTTAAAACATCGTGCACATTGCTAGAAACTATTTGTGGAAAGACAGGAGTAAAGCAGAAAGTGGGATAAGAAAAGTTTTCTGGTAGAAGTTTAAGCACCATATTTGAAGTAACAGCCCTGGAGACTTCAAGTCAGAAGTGAAGTGTGCATGTGTTGTGCCAGATTGATGAATCCTCTCGTGTGGATTGTATGAGCCATGTGCTGATGACTTGAACAGCAGTGAGATCTGGGCATCTTAACAAACAGCACATGTTACGCTGGTGAGAATTCCTCTCTGGCCGGGTTACAGCCAGCACAAGCACCTTGGAGAATTGATGATCTGGCTCTGACAGCAGAGCTGTCAAAGAGACATATGGTGCAATCTAGGTTTATTCAAATATTTAATCCAACTCTATCCCAGATATATTAAAAAGTCAGGATCAGTTATTTGAAAAGGAGAGAAGGAGAGAGGATAAATGCATTTGCTGGTCAGTTGCAGTTTTACAGTAAGAGCTGGAACAATTTTCTTTTGTGTAAGGTTAAGAATGAATGCTCGATAAAAACTAGATTTTTTGTAAACATGCTAACTAAAAAGAGTTCTTACTTAGACATGACATAAAGCACCAATTGTGCTAAAGGGGAATTCTCTATACTATGTTGAGAACTTCCTGGGTTTTTGGCCAAAACCACCTTGCTGGAGAATGTATCAGTGTGCTCTGATGGTCTGTTTTCCACATTACACTACGGATTTTCAAAACCCACTGCATTCCAGTGTTAGCACTTTGGTCTTGTGATTTTGTCCATAGAGTCAAAGCATATCGTTTATATTGCTCTGTCATCAAAGTCTGTGGATTTTCCTCCAGGATATAAAAAAAAAAAAAAAACAGTTTTAAAAGGTGCCTTATACACTCGCTCCTCATCTTGCAAACACAACCAAGATGGAAAGTCTGTAATTTGCTTTGTTTTTCGTAATTCCTCCAGTAAATCTCTCTCACTCACTCATTGACTGCTTGTCCTTGTCGGGGTCGTAGCAGTCTGGATCCTATCCCGGACCCACTGGACGTAAGCCTGGGGGAGTACCCCCTGGACGGGATGCTAGTCCAGCGCAATCCTCCAGTTAATCACAGTAAAAAGTTTAATAATGTGCCTAAGTTATTTGGAGGGTTAAGTTTTGTAAAAACAGCAGAAACAGGCAGAATCAAAGTACTTTGCAAGACTTCAACAAAATGAAAAGTGTCTGAACAAATGTCTTCACAAATGCATATTCTGTACCAACTTTTGACTGATTGAATTCCATAAATAGGTGGAGCGTTTGTTATGTTTCTATTGTTTATCAAATGTCATGAACACGGCCACTGGAAGTGAGTTGAATTAAAGTGGTCCCCTGCTCCTGTTCTGTTTGGGCGTTTCACTCACATCAATGTGTTGTGCAGGGGAAGGCAGATTACATTTGTTCTTTGACGGAAGGACATTTTTAAATGAAGACATTGATAAATGAAGAAAATGTAGTGTAACATGAGATAAGTGGGAAAATGTTTGCGTCTTTGAAAATTCATAACTCGACCTTACATAATACAAGGATCCAGTACATTGGCAAGCTAACGTTACCTGACAAACAAACCCCTTCATCCTCCCCACTTTTTGCTCTTGCAAGAGAGTTCTCCAGGATTTGGGCTGTGCAGATGATGATGTCATGATTTTTTACAACTTCAGAGAACGATATTTTGAGCTGGGAGTCGCCGCTAACCCTCTCCATTCTATATTGGTTTTTCAGGTACTTTCCAAACTCTGTGTTGTAATGTTGCTCCACCAGTGGCACCTACAGATAGAAATAAGAGCCCAGTACAAAAAGTTAAGCGGGAAAAAAAGAAAAAAAACAAGTTTCTCAAAATACCAGAGGTTTAAAGCTCTGCCATGGTAATGCCGTCCGTAAAGGTACATCTTTATACAAAAAGAAAGGATTCTTTTGCATGAAACACAGCAATCTGAATGTGTTTAGAGGATCCTGCCAATGCCTGAGTGGATAAAGTTTTAAACTGACCTTGTTAGAAGTTGGTTTGTTTACTGAATTTTGTTTTTTGAAAGTTATCTGCAAAACACTTTTCAGTAAAGAGAACTTTGTAATCATTTAATGAGTCTCATGGGATGAGATAAATCTGTACTCAGTATTTGATGCTTTCTGCTGTCATCTGAGTTATGTGTCACTGTGGTGATTCTGAGATGCTCCTTTGCAGCTGAGATATATCTTAGGAACTGAGTAAACAGAAAAATATAGCATAATAAACTACAGCTGGTATCGTCTAGTCGGCCTGTAACAAAACGGAAGTTATCGCAACGCAAACACTGTGAGAAAATTGTTAAACAGGTTCGACTGTCAGACGTGACATTGTTGAAATCACTAGCTTTTACAGGGGATGCTGCTGTGAGATGTTCGCTTATGAGGAAAATGGAAGACGTAGCACAAACCAGATGTTGAAATGGTGATATCCCTGTTTCAAAGAGCAAACAATGACTGAGGACACAGAGTATTCAGAGGGAGGGACCAAGTACCTTGTTAACCAGCACTACAACCTTCCCTCGTCTTCCCTCCCTTTTGCAGCGGTCCAGATGTTCCTTTGTAATATAAACTGCCACTCGGGTTTTACCACTTCCTGTTGGGAGACATATGATGATGTTTTTCCCCTCCAAAGCAGGCCCTGCAACATCCATCTGATAAGGCCGGAGGACAATATCAGTTTCCCCAGGGCCTGCAGCTGCAGCACCCTGTTCAGCTCCGTCTGCATCTGCAAAGTGAACCAGAGGTTCAGGTCATGGCTTTGGGACTACAACTGGGGCCCACAGTTTGCTAGAACAAACATTGCTGTGCAGAGGTGCTGTCTGTCACAAAACAGACTTGCTTTTCTACAGTGGCCTTTGGCCCAGCACTGTGACAACATTTATCCTCATTTTGTTCGAATTTTCTCAGTGGTACCAACAGATTTTACAGCTATCTGGAGCGGAGCATTACCCTGAAACTATGTACGGTACTGTGCAAAAGTGTTAGGCGGGCAACTTCAGAACCTACCAACCTCTACCTTAAACTGCGTGCAAGTTTGCATTAGAGGATTGATGCTGTTTTAAAGGCAAAGGGTGGTCCCACCAAATGATTTGATTGAGGTTTTTTTCGTCTACGGCACTTTTTAGAAGGTTTATTGATCAATAAGTATTCGTGGCATTATTTTCGGAGCCATCCTCGCTTTATAGCATTTTTCCCACAGGTGCCTAAGACTTTTGCACAGTACTGTATATTTGCAAAGAAGTATTAAAACAGCTAAACCAAACAAGAACTGATTAAGACTTATGCAGTATTCATTGCTTTTAAATGTTTTTCTGAGAACCTTGTCCTAACCGTGTATTACCTACAGTCAGCAATTCATCATACGTTTCCCTTTTAGGAGATACGTAGTTTGAGAAGAAAATCTGAGCTTGTTTTGCTCCACTCAGAGTGGTAGAAATGAAACAGGAAAGCAAGGCAAATTCCAAGGGCACCACCAACGTGGCAGGTTATGCAGGAATGTGCTGTGGTTACAGTGTGGTATCGATGCTGTGAAAACCCTGGCTAAACAATAGAGCCTGGACAGTTCGACACAGTTCCACACAAATACCTCTGGGCAGCACTGAAAGCTAAGGATATTGTGATTTTGGGGGAAAAAAAAAGTTGACACCTGGTGACCCCAGCTATCGAGCACAGTTAATATCAGATGTGGAGTTAAAACTACATGACATCTTTCAGTTCACTCACAGCGTGTCCTGATGCCAAGCGGTCACGGGGATGTGAGCTATAACAGCTGGTGAGCTTTTGGGGACATTCAGAAAACAGACGCTTTAGTGGCAAAGTCATCAAAGTTCAGCTAAAATGTCTTTTATAGGAAAACAAAAATATGGATGTATACCGGTAAATTCATTGCAACAACATCTGGCAGGACAAAGTCCCACGGTTAGCGGTGGATCACTGATGGCTGACTTGTACACGCGGTGGCTTGGTGGTAGGGGAGGGGAGGTGGGGGTACTAAAAGCCACCATGGTGGACAGGCCAGTCACGGTAAAAGCTAAGCAAACAACATGGTGTTTTATATTGACAAGGCAGGAGCAAGAATTCAACCGCATCTCACCTATGCCAAATTTCCGCAGCAAAAGGGCAATGGCGTTTATCTAACATTTCTCAGTATGAACAGCTGGATGACAGCTTCCTGTTTGCCAACTGCGAGCGCAGAAAGCAGGTGGAGGAAACATTAAAGGCGTTACTTTAAACGTTACGTGTTTTATTGATCGGTACCCTTGATCAGTACTCAGGTGAAGCAGAAAACACACTACCTGGCTGTTTTGTCAATTCTTCACTGATGCAGCTTTGGTTTCACAAAGATATTTTTGTTTTAAACGCTGCTTGAGTAAAATGCTTTGTGTTTCCCTGCATTTTGTAACTTAGATAAAATACACAGGAAACCAAAGATGTACAATGACAACCCATATCCAGGCTATGATGACGGAGGTTAAAAACATTAGTATGCCATATAAACTATGAAATGCGTGCAGATGGTTTTCATTTTTATTTCCTAAAAAAATGCACAGTAATTTAATAATTTCTGTACTTGCAGCACCAGAAAAGTATTAAATTGTTTTCTCCCCTGAACATTCATCTAGTCCAAAAGGTAGTTGGATTCAAAAGATGCGGACTCAAGCTCTTCTGCATACAAAAAAAACAGCAAAGTGGCACATTTCCTGAAAATATTTTCTTTGCTGGTTTGTTTTCTAACAGCAGAGATAGCTGCTTTTACTCAGATGTCACCAGCGCAAGACAAACAAGCTCCTTTTTAGTGCTAACCACACATGTTTGCAATTTCGAGGAGTGGCTCTGCATAGTACTTTTTTTTAACCATTGTGTGCCTTGTCAGGACCCACATGGAACATATTTGCAGCCTGAAGCAAACCCAGGAACCGTTGTGTTTCCTTGGACCTTCATGGCTCCAGTAAAGAGCCCCACCATGGCTTCCAATGAAAATGATTTAAGATTCATGACACACAACTCTGACATTTTCGCTCTTTATTGCCTGGCTGAAAGAAAGGAAGTTATTTTTATTTGTTATTTATTTATTTATTTTTTACAAAGCGACCTTAAATATATTCTATCTATCTTCAACCACTTTATCCTGCTCTGGGTCTTGCCAGTCCAGAGCCTATTGCAAAATCACTGGGTGCTAGGATCTGAAATTGCACCCTGGATGGGTCACCGGTCATTAAATATATCATAACTTTATTTATTTGAAATTGTCCTTAGGGGAAAAGAACACTAGTGAAAAAAACAACGTATAAATAATTTATTGAAATAGTTAGGAATTAAGGCCAGCAGGCAGCATAGCGGGTAGAGCTGAAAAATCCTGGGTTCACAACTTTCTCTTGTCTAAGCGAGTTATTTACACAAATGAATAGTGTAAATATTAATCGGCTGCGCAAATGATTAATTGTAAGCAGCTGAGTATACAAACATAACTTGTAGGCTAAATCACAAAAGAGAGATGATTCTCCATTGAATAAATCACTGGACACGAACTGGAACACCTTTCTCCCATTGCTCCTATATGTTTATTTTCTCTCCCTCTTTCCAGATGTGCTCCTCCCATTTCAGTTAGAGATACTGCAGGGTGAGCAGTGCCTCACGCAGGCCGTCCTGCTGCAGTGTTCTGGCAAAGGATGGCCCGTCTCAGCATAGCAGGCATAGGCAACACGTGACTCCTGCACACTCTGCCAACCCCAGCAAGAATAAAGAAACCTACAAGAGCAGTTAATGTGCAACATGCCACACTGTAATGAACAGCCATACCTGAAATCTGCGCATCACCCAAGTTCTGCTCCATTTCCGTCCCGCTGACTGATGCAGCAGTATTGTAGAGGTCAAAATCTGGGACAAGACATAATATTTTGAGTGCACAGGGTTGAAAGTAGCTTGATCTAGAACCCACTTCCACTTACAGTGTTAGGACAATGACACGAATTAATATAAACAAATATTAATATACAAGTATTCCTCGAGACACAAACCTTTGACTTATGAGTTTTCCAATATATGAGTGGAATTATTTAGTACCCTTTACTGAGAAAGGGTTTTCAAAGTTTGCACCATAGTAGTAATTACTTCTCTGATGTATGATATGTCACCCTATGAGTTTACAGTTTCCAGGAACAAAATATGCTTGTAAGTATGGGAAGTAAATAAGTATGGGAGTAACCGTACGATGATTTGTCTCTGAAGGCTCTGTAAACACAGGAAGGCGAAAATGAAATAATGGCAATGGATTGAAACCAGATGACTAAAAATGCCTGCTGCCCATCACTGATCTGACTCACCATCCAAAAAAAAAAAAACTGGTTAAGGAGACTCACTTGCAACTTGATCACCTGTTCAAGCAGAACTCCTGTCACTGCTCAAGTATTCTACTCTGATTATATTATATTATGAATTATATTATATTATGTGGCAAGAACTGTTACTGCTCTGTTGACTGAGTTGGGGATTAGAGGACGTAGGTTAAGGGAAGTGGTAAAGGAATTGTCACAGGTAGCTGAGAGGGGTAGTCAGTGGTTGTGGTTGAGGAGAGCGCAACTAGAATGGGGGAAGTTGAGGTAGTATAGTTAGGTGAGGACCTTTCACCTAGTAAGCTTGGAGGGGGGTGGGTCTGGGACGCCAGGCCGCACTGCCGAGCCATCCGGAGGTGTCGTGGGCCTAAGTCAGCGAAACGCCGATGAAGGATGGTGCCTACCTGATGACCCCGGTGAAGAGCTTACAAGGTGGTGTATTAGGGGAGGAGGGGGGTAGATAGGTAGGGTGTTAGATGGGTATGGTAGGGCTTTATGCTACATCCCAGGCTGCAGGATATCTGTCAATTTATCCTGTATATTCGTAATTAATTAATATTATAATAATATTGTATGCAAAGCTTGCATGAATACATTTCTTTACATTTAATGTGCTTTTTATCCACTTTAGTTATTAATGTTTAAAGACAAATATAGTATTTGCAGAAGCGATGTTACATAAAATCCTTCTTGACTTGTCTGTAATGATATACTGTATTACAATATTGGCTAACTATCGCCATCTTGTGGCGACCACCTTAACTACAGCCATTTCCCATTGAAGTTTAACAGAATTCGACTTTACGACGGATTTTATTTAATACCTTATATTTGGGTTTACGAGGCATTTCTTTGCGTTTTACAGTGACCCAATTTGGATCTTGTGTGTCTCCGGACAGCTGAGCAGCACGAAATATTTCGATTTTGTATTTATTCATTTAGCCTACAGGTTTATATAAAGAGAGTATTGAGGTGACACCATATCTCACCACTATAAAGTCCTTACTGGGATTCAGTCATCTATACAGTGGAGTGATGTAACACACAGACACAGACACACACACACACACACACACACACACGACGGACAATTCTGAGTCACTTATTCACGTGTCTTTGGGAGGAAACCAATGCAAACATGAGGTGAACATGCAAACTTCACATTCAAACCCACAACCCAGGTGCTGTAAGACACCGTGTCAGCTTTTTCAGTGATTCAGAATTTATTTGCATTGTTTCCATCGACTTCTTTTTTCTGTCGCGTTCTGCTTTGATATTTTGCATGGAAAAATTACTTATAAAAACAAATTTTTCTGAAAAAAGTACTAATTAATACAAAACACTAGTTAAATGTGCAGCACATAAAAGCCAGGAATGAGCTGAACAGGTGCAGGTAAAGAGAGTAATTTATGAATGGAAACAGCCTTGTTATGTTATATGATAATTCGTTATTGTGTTCATTTACACGCAGTTTGATTTTGATTTTAGCATTAATGGATGTAAAATTTAATGCTCAAGAATACAGAAATCCTTCTTTTCAGTAGAAATTAATTTTAATGATGTCTCCAAGTGTTGAGTATTCACCTTAAGAAGGGCTTCTCACAAAGGCATTACCTGTGTGAGGTTGGGAAGATTGCGCTTCAGAAAAACTGCATGGCTTTCTCAGTTACCACAACACCTAATGTCTAGGAAATTAAATGTGCAACACAGAATTCTTCATGGACTTTTCTCGAGCATGTTTAGTTAACCACCAAGTGGCTGTTTCACCACCAGCAAAGAGTACCTGTGCTACTGGAAGACATGTCAATGGACTCGTTCATGGAAGAGACCCAGCTGGTGCTTCCCAAACTTGTGTTCAGGGTGTCGTCTCCATTGCCCAGGCAGCTGTCGACTTCTCCTTCCTCATCTGCGCCTTTGCCGTTGTCTTCAGGAACCATGTGGTTCTCCTCAGGAACTGATGGAAGATTAAACAAGTGGAAAAAAATTCAAGAAACACATACATTCACGACAGCGTTAAGTACGTTTCATTTAAAAAGCATTCGAACACTCACCTGGATCATTTTGCAAGGAATCAGCGCCAGTAAGTTCTTGAACCATGTGAAAGTGCTCCGTTTTTCTCAGAGCTTCCAGAAATTTGGAGAACCAACCTGGTGACTTCTGCACGATCTTTCTGAGGAGCATGCGGGCGCCGCTCCTGTTTCCATTATTTGTGATTTCCGCTGCAATCTGGAACAACGTGTTGGAAAAAAGGACGTACATATTAAGGTGGCAGTGCTTATGTAACAACCTGACAACCGCAGCACACCTGCCTTCAATCACATTCTTAGCAGCTCTGAGATCATAAACGCTGTGGAATTTCACAGCGTCTCTGTGTCTGCCTATCTGACTTTGGCCTGCTCCGCTCCAGTATTGCTGGGTCTTGCTCCAGTCCCGTGTTCCCTTGCCTTTGCCCTAGTCTCTTTGTTCTCAAGTCCCCAGCCATCAAGTGAACCTTTTGTCACTGCACTAAAGTGATTGTGTTCCCACGTCTGCGGTTCATTGTCGCACCTATTTGTTCTTCATCGGACTTCTCCACTGTAAATACAGCTCCTGCACTTGAGCTCACACTCGCTAAGCACTGGGTTTTGCTGACAGTTTAGTTCTGTGGTCTTGCAGTCTCATGGTCCTTGGCTCGAATACCAGCTCCTGCTGTTGTACCATTAATCCAGTTATATCCTGCTGCATAAATGATAACTAACTTTACAACGAATTATCTAACTGTGCAAGTTGCCGACGAGTTAGATAAATAGAAAAAAAGTACAAGAAAACAACTCAACTGGATATTATTCAGTAATTTGATTATATGCAGATGTTTTTGCTGTGGGAGAGTTTTGCATTTTGTTCCTTTATTTGGTGTCTTGTGACCTGCAGAAAACTACTTTCTCAACAGTTTCTTCAGGGATTTTGTAGAGCTGCATCATCACTTGTATGATGGTAACACCCACGGTCACAGGCTTTGTGGATGAAATATTACTGCTTTGACATCGGTTACGTTGCAATAACCGTACAGTTGAAATTTCAGTTAATATTAACTTGCTGCTTATATCACCTGTTTGTCCAGAGCGACTTGGAATGTTGGGCTTATTTACATATCAGGGTGTTTTTACTCGAGTAAGTCAGAATAAATACCTTCACCACAGCACTTGGTTAAAACTGACTTAGACGTCAGCAGGCAGACCAGTTTTTAACCGTTACCTCAAACCGAAATTGGAAATGAACTTATTTTTACAAGAGAACCCTTTCCAAATACAAGTCTGTTCTGAGGGCAACATGCACCACATTATACGCTTAAGGTGATCTTTGCCTCTTAGCCAATGCATTTGTCAGAAGTGATTTGGAATACTTGACCAGGTAGGGTTTTTCACTAGGGTAATTCTAGTTAAAACCAGAATCTTGCTCAGGAGAACTTCAGCAGTAGCAGGCAGTCGAACTTGAACCAATAACCTTCTGATTATGTCCGGTGACGGAAGTGAGATGGTACTCAGCAGTATGCAGTACAGTACTAACATTTTTACATTTTTCTCTTTGCAGAACTGGGATTTTTTTGTACCAGCACTTCTCATAAACTCCCAGTGCTCTCTTTTCTGGCCTCTGTTTTCAGATTCTCTGGCTGAGCTGCTCTCCTGGTAAAACACTGCAGTTTTACCTGCTCATAATTCCTAACCAACCTTCTGAGCTACATTACCCAGGGTGCACTAAGTTATGCTGCAAGTCAGCTCAAATGCTGCTTTCCTACAGTTTATTCAAAATCTATCCCCTTTGTCACAGAAATATACACTCACTGGCCACTTTGTTAGGAACACCTGTACACCTGGTATCCAGCTAGCCAATCATGTGGCAGCAGTGCGATACATAACATCACACAGACACAGGTCATGCGCTTTAGTGAAGGTACTTATCAAACTTCACAGTTGGTAAAAATGCAGTCTAAGTGACTTTGCTGGTTGCATGGTTGTTGGTGCCAGATGGGGTTGTTGGAGAATTTCAGAAACTGCTGCTCTCCTGGGATTTTCACAAACAGGTTTCCAGAGTCAACACAGAATGGTGAAAAAAACAAAAACATCCAGTGAGCAGCAGTTGTATGGCTTGAAACGCCTTGTTGATGAGACGGGGCAGAGGAGAATGGCCAGACTGGTTTGAGATGGCAGGAAGGCTACAGTAACTCAAATAACCACTCCTCACCACAGTAGAGTGCAGAAAAGCATCTCTGAATATGCGACATGTTGAACTTTGAGGCAGATGGGCTACAACAGCAGGAGACCACATCGGGTTCTGCTCCATCAGCCAAGACCTGGAAGCTGAGGCTACAGTGGGTACTGGCTCACTGAAACTGAACAGATGGGAAAAACGTGGCCTGGTCTGAATCTTGATTTCTGCCGCGACACGCAGATGGTGGGGTCAGAATTTGGCGTAAACAGCACAAAGCCATAAACCTAATCTGCCTTGTGTCAATAGTTCCAGCTAGTGGTGTAGGGAATGTTTTCTTTGCACGTGTTGGGCCCCCCCAATAACAACCGAGCATCGTTTGAATGCCACAGCCACAAACTGGCCATAATTTACCCATCTTCTAATGGTTACTTCCAGCATGACAGTGTGCGATGTCACAAAACACAAATCATCTCAAACTGGTTCCATGAACATGACAATGAGATCAGTGAACTTTAATGGCCTCCCAAGTCACCGGATCTGAACCCAATAGAGCACCTTTGGGATGCGGTAGAACAGCTGATTGGCAGCATGAATGTGCAACCGACAAACCTGCAAAGATTACATGACATACAGTACTGTGCAAAAGTGTTAGGCAGGTAACTTCAACGTCTGTTGAGAAGTACAGGGAGATTCTTATCCACCATCAGGGAGGTTTCTGATGGGTCCCAAATTCATTCTGCAGCCTGAGAATGACCTCAAACACCCAATCTCAGTCATACACAACTATCTTGAGCAAAAAGAAGGAATCCTGCAACACATGGTATGGTCCCCACAGAGCCCTGATCTCAACACGATCGAGTCAGTCTGGGAGGACATGCAGAGACAGTCAAAGTCTGCAGAAGAACTGTGGCCAGTTCCTCAAAATGTTTGGAAGAACCTACCAACCTCTACCTTAAACCGCATGCAAGTTTGCATAAGAGAATTGATGCTGTTTTAAAGGCAAAGGGTGGTCCCACAAAATATTGATCTGATTGAGGTTTTTTTGTCTACTGCACTTTTTAGAAGATTTATTGATTAATAAGTCTTCGTGGCATTATTTTTGGAACCATCCTCGCTTTATAGCATTTTTCCCACAGGTGCCTAAGACTTTTGCACATTACTGTAATCATGCTGACATGGACTAGAACCTCTAAGGAATGTTTCTAGCACCTTGGTGAATCCATGCCATGAAGAATTCAGGCTGTTCTGAGAGCAACGGGGTGTCCTACCTGCTATTAGAATGGTTTTCCTAATAAAGTGGCCAAAGAGTGTACTTTGTGTAAATCAGCAATATCTCCTAGTATCTTTTATTCACTGCAAAAAAAATCAGTATTTATTTCTTAACAGCATGCTAATACCGACCAGCCACACCAGTATGTCAGTAAGGAGAGAAGTGGCACTTTGTGCTCCTCTTTAACCACTGCGCCACCTGCTGAACAGGTTGACACGTGATGTCAGAATAAGCCTCAGGTGCAGGATAAAATAAGTGAGGAGCACAGGAGTACCAACCTAAAAGCTTCGATCAGCTGTACCTCACATGTTCCCCTGCCACATAGGTAGTGTTATTTGGAGAGGGGCGCTTACAGTTTCCCTGTCCTCGCCAGTGAGGATGTCCAGCGCATAGCAGGCCAGGCTCACATCGCTCGTCTTCATCTCCTGCAGGCTGGGCGCCAGGAGGTCGATGAGCTGCACACACACATCGTTCTCGGCCTCCGTGGACGCGCTCGGGATGTGCTCCGTCTCCACGTACATGGCCGCGTGCCGGCAGCCGCCCGCTATGAGCGCGTCCACGAACTGCCGAGCCCACCCGGTGGGGTGGGCGTTCTGCGCCACCTCGTTTATAAGGAGGTCGGCCGCACGGCTGTTGCCTTCAGTCTTTGCTTTGGCTGCGATGAAGTCCTTCTTGTCCCGGTCGATGAAGTGCAAGTGGTCCAGAACGGGCTCCACCTGGATCAGAGTCCGCAGCCTGTTGCGGAAGCATTCGATAAGGTGGAGCAAGTTGTCGTCTGTGATGGAATCCATGGTGTCGCGCGTGTGTTTTTCTGTCAGCGAGGGGTTGCGCTTGTGGTCCCCGCACACCTACGCACGCAGCGGGACACGGAGATTCTGGCCCGGGCTGCTTGGAAACTCGCTCTAGTTTCGGTTTCGTTTCAGCGCTGCGCTTGAGTCAGATTATAAGAATAAAAATAAATGCAGTATACGAAATAAACGGGTAAAAATGAACCGAGTAATATCAGAATTTAATTAGAATTAACTTTTCACATAACCACAAGCAATTAAGTCATATGATGTGATTTATAACTTTTAGCCCGTGTATTTTTTTTCTTGTTTTTATAAACGTACGTCAGCATGTGCGTGCGTGTGTACGGCGATCCCGTGACGTTATTTCCGGTTTCGCCCCGGTAAATAAAATAAATCAGATACCGACAGTGACTGAAGTTTTAGTTGTATGAATTTTGAGACTTATTATCCGCAAACATACATGAATGCACCCCACTGATTCATACAATCACAAGATTGTCTTTAAATATAGCTTCACTATATAAGGCATTCTTCGCCACGTATCTGTAGCACATTGTCACAGTCATCCTAAAATGCATGAATAAATTATTTAATGTAGACTGTCGTTAATTTCAGTCGCACTGTATGAGCGCAGAACGACAGCGTCGTTTTCTATTGGCTGTTCAGGTTGACCTTTCACTCTTCTATTGGCTGTTCACATTGACATTTCAATTTTCTATTGGCTGTTCGTGTAATCAATCATAGACCTCACTTTCCAAATTATAATAGGCGGGCAGGTGTAGGAAGTGGTGGAGTGACGGCGGAAGACACTTCGCAACTTGAACGCGCTCGACCCCCCGTTGCAGTTAAACGTAGTTCTATAAGTTAACCGCTCTTTTGGACACAGATGGCCTATCCCGGATACGGCGGAGTAAGTGGGGGCTCTTTTCTCTGTCTCAACCGAAGAAGCTACTGTAACTGTTGTCGAAATCCCCTTGTTAAAGGCGGCTGTGTCGACATCGTGTAACATTTTCATAGATAAACTGATTGAACGATCTTTTTCGCAAGACGGCGGCCAGCAATACGATCTGTTTTCTGTTTTTTAACCAAGGTGGTATTTTATAGGTGCGATCGTTGAGAAACAAGCGGACGTTGCTGCGGGGCTACGTTTCGCCCGCGTCTGCGCTGCGCGCCCCTTTTATGGCACGTGGTCTCCGCTTAAGACACTCCTTCACACTTAAAAACTCCTGCCTGCTTCCTGTTTACATATTCCACTCTTGGTTGCACTTTGGCCTGTAACACTGAACGTGAATTTCATTACGTGATGTAAAAATACGGCCTATGTAATTTGATCGATATTACAAGAGATGTATGTAGATGATACTGTTGTCAACAATGTAACATGAAAAAGAAAACGTGTTAGAAGTGTGTTGACTATGACAATACGCTGAAATGAGATGCAGACATAAGAATAGAAGTGTGTGAACAGTTAAAAAAAAAACATCAATGAATGTGTGCAACCCTTGATCTTGGTTTTGAAGAAGGTGGGTGTATTGTGGCAGGAATGCTGCCCCTCAAGTTTTACACGGACTTGGTCAGATGCAGTTCAGTTTTGCGCCGTGTACAGTCGCCTGATGTTTGGCATATGAAAGATCTTCCAGCTTTCTTGCTTTCCAGACCACCATGATGTGGACTCTTAAAAATAATGATTATGACTATAATTGTTCTTTCCATAGTATGGAATCCCAGGCATGCCAGGAATGCCACCCCAAGGTATGCCTATGGGGCCGAGTTCTTACGCGCCCATGGGTGCCTTTCCTGGAAACATGGCTGCTTCTCCCATGAATGACCCCATGTGGGGTTATTTCACTGCAATTGCGGGCCAGGTACGTCGTGGTGGTGCCAGCTTTAGCGGTGAAGTATGGAAAAGGGCAGCAATGAGACTTTGCAGGTGTCCCTTGGATGGAGTGATGTTGGCTGTGGGATGTAAAAGAAAATATGGGCAGTAGCAAAACAACTGAACCCAGGAATAAAGATATGCAGGTGTGGGGGGTGTGAGATGTAAGATGCCAGTTGGAACTTGAGACATTTTAGTTGGAAACAAGAAAATGAAAAATAATGCATTTTGAACATGCTTAGACAAGATGGGGCCTGACTGAGTGTGAATAAAATGCAGGACATGTGATGAATAAACATCGCTGATTTACACCTAAACTTCTGAATGTAAGGTTACACATACCAAACTATTTTCACGGCATTTATTTAAAGCAGGGTTTTTTTTCCCGTAAATTTTGACCCTTACCTTTGGTTGGTTCTCTGGGGCCCTATTCTAGGATGGGGAAATTGATGCAGATGAGCTGCAGAGATGTCTTACTCAGACGGGGATCAGTGGCACCTACACTCGTAAGTATTGCTTGGTCTCACACATTTTCCCCATTTTACCCTTCTGTGTAAACAAATATTTGGTGCTGCAGTTTTATTTTTTTTTTTTTAAACATTCTTCTATTTTGTGTCCTGCCAGCGTTCAGTTTGGAGACTTGCAAAATTATGATTGCTATGCTGGATGTATCCTTCATAAGTAAATATCTCACCTGCATGTGAAAAGTGAGGTTTGGGGAAATGAAGCTACTTCAGACATTTTGGGGTTTAGCTTACTGGTGGGATTGTGTTGTGTCAGTTGTTTTTTTTAATGTCCCTGTAGCCTATTGCCTTTTACATTGTTCACTAAAAATAAACCCTGTTTGCTGTTATAGCTTACACTTCTATATGTAAATCTGCAATGTGCGGAACAAGCTATAGAATACTTTGGATGCTGTCAGGTTATGTGACTGAAATTGTAAAGATAATGGAGATTTTTAAACAATTCCTTCTGGTCACAGTCAAACTGATCCATGTGAATTTGGAGAAAACAGAAAAAATACTTCTCACAGACTGAGCCAGATTGGAACCCACATCCAAACACACATTGCTGTGAAACATTTAAATCGAAGGTTTTTTTTTTTTTTGTTTAAATGTTTCATAAATGACCTTTAGTAAATGAATACTGGAAGTTCTTTACCCAAACCCTTCAGCGCGATATGACTGGGAAGATGGGGTTCAATGAGTTTAAAGAGCTGTTTGTAGCACTGAATGGCTGGAAGCAGAACTTCATCATGTTTGACCAGGACAGAAGTGGGACGGTGGAGCCCCATGAAATGTTCAAGGCTATTACCTCCTTGGGTGAGTGGTGTGAAATGTATGTTTATTGCTTCTACCAGCAATGACTTGATGGCATGTTCCATTTGTTGTCTGTTTGGTTTGATTTCCCAAATGAACAGGCTACAATTTCAGCCCACATGCGCTGAATTACATCATCAGGCGCTACAGCAGAGATGGCAGGATATATTTTGATGATTATGTGGCCTGCTGCGTAAAGCTCCGAGCCCTCACAGGTACACCTCTCTTTCTGTGTGGAAAAACTTAACAGCCTTTCTTAATTGTTTAAGATTCTAATCCATCACTTTTGTACAGAAAATTTTAGGAGAAGAGATACTATGCAGCAAGGCACAGTGAACTTTCAGTATGAGGATGTAAGTTGCAAAATCCAACATCCCTTTTTCATCACTGTTCTTCATTTTCATGCTCAGTTACTGAATACCTTATTTGTTGTTCTGTTAAGTTTATCCTCTGCACCATGGTCATCTGAATGACCTTCCTGGCTTGCGCAAGAACATCAGTAGTGATGGGAACTGGTGGCAAAGAGACCATTGAGGCATTTGGCTTGTATCTGTGAACTTGCCAATATTTCACTGTTGCTGTATTTGGCATTGATGTTTGCTTTTTATGTAGCCAAGGAGCTTTTGTATTTGTACTGAATACTAACATCAATATGTAATGCAAAAACACAATATTACAATAATTTGTCTGCTAGAATGAATTTAGATTCTATACATTGTCTGTGGCAGAGAGTGGCAGCTTCAGTGTATAGTTTGCTTTTTATCCATGTAGATTTACTGCAATACTTTGCTATTGTAATTTTGGTGGAATGGTCTGATGTTCTGTGTATTAAAGCTCAGGAGCCCACTGTGCTAAATATAGACTAACTTACCTCACATGTGCATGAACACACATTATATTACATTTCACCTGACATTAAAATTGTTTCTGTTTTTGCCAAATAAAATTTTACAGGTGGAAGATATTTGAAATGACTTGTGCTGTTGAACTGACGTACTGCTCTGTTCAAAAGAAGTACCGCAGTTTTAAATGTTTTAACATCACTCTGTGCCAGGTGCCTGTAAACAGCAAAGTGAGCAGGTCAGAGTTTATAAGTTTTGTGTTCTTTATGCTAACAAACTCCTGATTCACTTTGATATTATTGTTTTTTTTTTTTGTAATGACCGGCAGGTATAAGATTTACAAACAATCTATAATGCCAGTCTTCCCTGATAAGTTAAGAGATTGTGTGTCTAGCTGCATAACATTTACAGCACTTTCATATTTTGTAAATTTAAAAAAAAATCACAATTCAAACATTGACTATGCCATGTTGAGTCTAGATTTATGCATTAATACATATATTAGGCAGGGGGACTTGCAACAAGACACCAGAATCTCTGTACTGTGGTTAGTTGTCACTTGCGTCATAAAAGACTGTATTTTGTTTAGAACCATAGCATTGCTTCCTCGCTTCACAATAAACTGCTTTTTCTGTGAGCTTGTACACTTAAGTGCTTCTGCAGGAAAGTTGCAATACTGACTGATCCTGCATGTAAAATGAATTTTTTTTTTCTTTGGAAACGTATTGGATTCTTCTCCTGACCCTTGCTGAGTTTTAAAAGAAATATTCATACATTTCATTTTGTGCCTTATTTCATATATGTGAAAGCAGAACAAACTACAAGAATAAACAACACCAAGCTAAACATTCTTTCTGGTTATCGCTGTCACTTGTGATTTTAAATCCCACCGTAAGCATCTTAAGCTGTCCAATGTGACATTTGAAAGTTTTCACACAAAGCGTCATCTTCCCGGACTTTTCCCATGTTCACAAATGCAGTAAATATTGCTCTTTAATTTAGGATACCTTGCAAACAGTGCGGCTGCCTTTGATATCGAGCTTTTTTTTAATTGTCCAGGATAGTGAAGAACAGTTTTGTAACAGAGGGAAATAAACACAGGGCAACAGATAAAAGCTTGTAATGTTTATATGTAATTCTGCAAATTAATGCCTCCTTATAAACACATTTGATATTATTGCTTTTATAGCTCCAGGACAGACGCCTCGGGTACATTTGCACTTTTATGTGGTCGCTCTACTGGTTTGTGTTTAAAAATAATCTTTCAGTGTCGATTTGCTTATACGCTGTTTGGAATACATTAGTCATTGCACCTATACATGCTTAGAATAACTTCTAGTTTTGTAAGTACAGCATAATATTGCATTTGGCTTAGAAGGCTGCTGATGTGATATGTTTACAGTAAATATAACATCAGTTTGCACTTGCAGTAAAATTGACATTTAAATTATATTGGACATTGTATTTTCATAAAATACCTGTAGTTATAATTAACCAAATTGTGGATATTTAACATATATTTCCTCTCTGCCTTTACATTGGTTCAAGTAACCTTTGTTGTGTGCAGTGAAATAAAAACAAGAAGAGATTCACTGCCTAGGAGACATGCCACTTTCTCATCTAATAGCCAGTGAGGTGAATTGCAGTTAGGACATGCAACAGAAAACATGATCAAACATGCACTTCTTCTCTGGAACAAGCATGTAAGGTGCCTTTTGCCACAGGCAGTGTAACTATGTACACAAATGACAAAGGATATGAAATCCTTTCTTATTTTAAGTAGTGAACCAAGTACTGAGAAATGCAATAGACAGTGGAAAGAACTACCACATTCTTTGCATATGATGCTTTTCTCCTTAGACCCTGAGTTGAGTTTTGAAGGATTTGACTTGTGATGGAGGCAGACGAGCAGACGCCAAGGTCAGGCCTACTTCCTAGGAAGACCAGGATCCGAGGCTGGTCTGTGGAGTTCTAACATTCCCGTGTTGTTCAAGGATGAGTCTGCCATGGAAGGGTGGCAGATAGGAAGCAAGAAAGGTTTGTGTTGGGGCAGGTGGAGGGAAGCAGTCCGGTTGTGTCTGGGTGCGCAGTCCAGTTCTGCATCTTGTTCAAGCATAGCAGGCAGGCTCTCACCTGAGGCCTTGTCCATATGGCCCATGCTGGTCAAAGATTCTTTGGATTTATGCTGTGATTTCTCTAAATAGAATTCAGGGCGCTGAAGAGAAAAAATTCTTTCATTACTTATTCAGCATGCAGACATTGTTATCTAATGATCTGAAAAGTTTGATCAAATTACACAGCTAGATACTCCCTGAAGCTCAGAGTGTTTTTACTATTTTTGTTATGGAAGAAGTGAAGTGCACAGCTCACACAAAAGTTCGGTGGGGACATTCTGGGGTAATATATGGGAATTTCAGAAATGGATGCGTGAATATCTTTTTAATCCAGTTCAAGGTGCTTCTCTATTTTTATCATTTCACTTTCATCGTCTTCTTAACTGTGACATTCATTTGTTCATGAGCTTTCATTCTGTGCAAAATACCTGAAGTTAAGAAGCTTGTAGTCAATTTTAGCCGGTCGGGGAAAAAACGGATTGTGGATAAGATTTCAAAATACGTGTTTTCTTAATCCACTTGTTTCTTGATCTCTTAACAGCTCAAGGAATTTGTGTTACACCATCTGTTAAGTCGTCGTCGTCGTATTTGTCACCCGAGTGAGTTCTATATGCAGCTGCTGTAATGTGTGCTGACAAAGACAGCCGTGCTGGACAAAACTGGCTGTGCTTCAACAGCTGTGAGTCTGCATCTATAACTCTGTCTGCTGGTGAAGTGTAATTTTTAGTCACTTTTGAGAACAGCGTCTAGTATATAAATAAATGTAAATGGGCAAAAGTTTCAGCAAATGGAAGACACAATAATAAGAAAAAAAAGTATTTCTTTAGTACCGCGGTGACCCTGGGTGAGGTACCTGGGCTGAAGAAAGGCCGAAGCCGTGTTTGTTCTGTCGAACAGGCTCCGCTCTTACAGCACTGCCTTGGTCCTCTGCTCCAGTAGCCAACGTGCTGTAGGCAGGGGGTCCCGCAGCGAGCTGCCGCTGGAGCAGCTGGAGGATAGTGTGGATGTCTGACGTCATCTGGGACTCCAGCCTAGAATGGGAAATACGAGCCAGATAATAAGGAAGGACTGCTGAATTTGCTCAAACAGTTTCCGAATGACTTTTCCAGGTTGTGGAACCAGATGTGCTTCGCTGGGCCTGCCTCTGCAATCCTCCCACTGACCACTAGGGCGCGCCTGTGCACTAAGAATTTAAAAGGCTTCCCTCATGCTGGAAACAAGTCTTCGAAATAAAGAACATAAACACTGCAAACATCATTATCTTGCCTCCAGTCGTTCACAAAGATTTGTCAAACATGCAGAATAAACCTCCTGCTATTGTTATACATAAGACTAAGACATGGAAAAATTTAACTGAAATTGTGTGTGATACCCAGACGTGTCTTAATATTTCATACATAGTGGGAAAACGCAGAGAAGTGCAAAATTCAGGGAAAAAAGCAAGTTTATTCCTTCTATAATTACTACTTTTCTACTTTACACACTACTACTATGTGCTTGGAGGAAAAGGCTCTGGGTAACCATACATTTACCGGATGTTCAAATGAGTGAATAGATGGATGAATGGATGGATGCTTATTGTCATGTAAAAAAATGAACCCACATAGTAGGATATCCATGCCTGTGATCACGACCACTTCTTTTAAATATTGGAGCAAACATATGCTGAGGATCATTTAGCTATAGAACAATGCTCTGTTTAAAGCAGCAAACATTTCTATCATACAGACATATAATTATCTACATTATATATACAGAAAACCTTGGTTGCAGATCTCAGCCCTGGTCTACAGTTTGTAACAAGAGTTTGGTTCACGTTTCTTGTTTTTGCCGCTCGTTTTCCCTTTTTCAGGTCCGAAAATCCTAATAAAATGATATAAGCGAAGCAGAGATGAGGTAGATGTCTCGCTGTGGGCGAATAACAAGTTACTCACAGAAATAGTATAAAAAGAATTATTTGGTTGACTGCCATGGCACAAAATAAACTCAGCGCGTTAAATGTCTCTAACATATTCTTGCCAAGAAGGAAGAACTGAATAGGAAATAAATATACAAACATAACTTCTAGTTACTATTCAAACTGCTTGCTTTTAGGAGTGGATTTGTTTGATACGCAGTACTGTGCAAAAGTCTTAGACAGGCAACTTCAATGTGTGTCGAGAAGTACAGGTAGATTCTTATCCACCATCAGGGAGGTTTCTGGTTGGTCCCAAATTCATTCTGCAGCCT
This sequence comes from Arapaima gigas, assembly GCA_900497675.1. Classification (NCBI taxonomy): domain Eukaryota; kingdom Metazoa; phylum Chordata; class Actinopteri; order Osteoglossiformes; family Osteoglossidae; genus Arapaima; species Arapaima gigas. The sequence goes on along the minus strand of UFQX01000165.1, from coordinate 89,011 downwards.
GAGAATGACCTCAAACACCCAACATCTCAGTCATACACAACTATCTTAAGCAAGAAGAAGGAATCCTGCAACAGATGGTCTGGTCCCCACAGAGTCCTGATCTCAACATGATCAAGTCAGTCTGGGAGGACATGCAGAGACAGTCAACGTCTGCAGAAGAACTGTGGCCAGTTCCTCAAAATGTTTGGAAGAGCCTACCAACCTCTACCTTAAACCGCATGCAAGTTTGCATAAGAGAATTGATGCTGTTTTGAAGGCAAAGGGTGGTCCCACCAAATATTGATCTGATTGAGGTTTTTTTTTTGTCTGCGGCACTTTTTAGAAGGTTTATTGATCAATAAGTATTCGTGGCATTATTTCTGGAACCATCCTCGCTTTATAGCATTTTTCCCACAGGTGCCTCACACTTTTGCACAGTACTGTAGTTTGCATGATTTTCTTTGTTACTGATGTAAATGGGAGTCACTGATGTTCTGTGCCGCAGATAGATCGAGGCTGTCAACTGTGATGTGGCTCTCGGTGCCAAAGTGCTAAAGCAAACAGGCACAAACAAATCCCGATTTAACTGCAACCCTGCCTTTGCCGCAGCAGAGAACCAGGACGCGTTGGCAATTACTTCAGTGTAGCTTTCTTATTTCAGACCATTACTTTGTCTGGAGACGATAAATAGAAGGAGACACACTCCCAAACAGAGGTAGAGCTGGTAGCCAATAGCCTTTTTCTGCCCCAAAATGAGTATAAGGGTCAGAGATGGTACGCTGCGAAATGTGTCTGGAAGACGGAGGTTCAGGGCCTGGGTGACCATCGGCTCCTGCAGTGTAATGTTTTTTTTTTTTTTTTTTTTTCTGTGATCATCTCAGCTAAAAATAGCAGCAGCCATCCTTGCCGTGCCACTCTTTGGGCAGCAGGCTGTTCACAACTGGCTTTGCGGTGATGCTGCACTCAGCTCCTCTGCTTTGGCAAAATAAGGTATTTTGAAGGAGTTCCTCTGATTGTGGCTCCAAAAATGATATTTTTGAATGTGCTGCATATTGAGCAGTTATGGTTCATCTCACATTTTTCATTATTACCGTGGCTGCTCTCTCAGGTCTAGCGCTGCGCCTGAAATTTCGTTTGACGGCAATTTTAATAAAAAATAACGCAGTCGATCTAGTCCCATATATTAGTATTTTGAATAGACTTGGTGAATGTAAATGAACAATCGCAATGTGGAGCGCTATTTCATTACACAGTCTATTCTCTGTGGCGTGTTTGTTCATCACATGTTGAGCTCTTCCCCACTGATCACCACGGTGGGGTTAGCTGTCATAGTGCATTACCCAGTTACCTGTTCAGGTGCTCCTGCAGGAGGTCTAACCGGTGCTCCACTTCCCCGAATGTGATCTCGCTGTCTGTGTCCTCCATGCCTTTTGCAATCCTGCACGGCGCCGATTCTTCTGGACATCCCGTCAGCTGTGGGTCTGCCCGTTGGTCACCGTGCACGTCTGCTAGAAGAAGGAAAACGAAACACGCAAAGGCCTTCTTCATACATACGACACTGCAGAGCGACCATTAATAACCACCAACAGAAAAAAAGACCACAAAGACGCAGTGTTATTCATCTTTGCTGGGCAGCCTTATATCACCCAAGGGTTTATACTGTTTTAGCTTTGTGTTGCTGTGTAATCTCTGGTCAAATGTGCGACGCAGAAGATGTCTAAGCATTATCTCCAATCGACACCTGTGAAAGTGTCAAACAAGATCGGCTGTGTTTCTGCTGCTGGCTGGTGGCTCGCTGCACAGCTCTTCCACTGCCCCTCCACAACCCGTACAGGACGCTGAAGACCCCTACATTTGCCCTATTTCTCTAGACTACGTAGTCAGCCACACGCATACATTTTTCAGACTAACAGTACATAAAGTAAAAAAATAAAATTTTTTAATGATGGTGAATAGAGAATAAAAAAATAATATAAATAGGTTGACTGTGGTTGTCAGGCTATAAAAACCATTAGAACTGAATGGTCTATAAATGTTCTCTAGAGAAAATTCTGTGCAAATTCAGGGCACTAGGGTGCTGCGGTAGATCGTCCCGATGCGTCGTACTGCTCGTGGGCTGTGGGTTTGGATGTGGGTTTGAATCCAGCTCAGTATGTGTTGAGTGTCCTCACACAGTCCAAATACATGTGGTTTCAACTGAAATGACGACTTTAGTAGTGAGCGAATAAGTGTGTGCGAGATTGTGCTGTGGTGGACTGGCGTCTTGTCGGGGGGGGTACCCTGCCTTGTGGCTTATGTTTCCCGAATAAGTTCCAGACCGTCTTGCAACGGAGAAACAAAATGTTAAATAAATAGTGTTATGTATAATTTTTTTTGTAAAATAAATGTCTCTATAATTATAGAACATGCCGTAATAGTCTAAATATTTTAGCTTTATCTGTAAAAGGGATAAACTGTTCTCACTTGAAGGACCAGTACCTGTGTTGGACACGTATTTATGCTGAAGTGGTGGACGTTGGTAGAAAGCCGAACAAGTACTAATATACGCACATTTTCGCATATATTGTGTGTTACTAAGGGACTTTAAAAAACATTAACATTAAACTGAATTGTCTGTGACAAGAGGATATAAAAACAACCTGGCTGAAGAGTGAATGAACGGCCAGGTCGTGGACTTCATGCGCACAATTTATTTTAATGTACAAAAATATAACGTTTATTAGCCAAATCTTAGTTGAATATACAATAATCCCTCAGTATCCAAATCTAATTCCTGAAATCACATCGGATACTGAATTTTTCAGGTACCAAGTGCCAAGCCCATCAGGAAACATCTGTATAGCTATCAGCCCGTGACCCCCCAGCATGATAAACACTTTACACCCCAGTTAATTAATTAATTAATAAAAAAAAAAACTTAATGCTGTCATTAATTTGCATGTTTATAAGGCTCGGTACAGTATGTGCAGTACAGGACATTTCACGCCTTAGTGCCCCCCCCAGTGTCACTGCGTTGCAGATGGGAGATAAGAGTTCATGTACGGGAATCGCAGCAGGAGTTCAGTGCTACGAGATGTTTGTTAAAGGAAATAAAGACGTGTGCCAAGTAAACCACAACGTCCACATCGTTGTTTGACGCAACACCCGGCATCTAAACAAATAGGTTCATTAAAAAAACCAAAAACTAAATGTGCAATAAATGTGGTGACGCGGCACAAATATAATCAATCGAATTGGGACAGGCGGAAACAGCTGATAATTCCTATGTACGTGGGTCTTTGGTTTTAGATAAATGTGCAACAGTACACGATACAGTTTATTACAGTGCGTAAAGTATTCAAAACCCTGTATAGTGTATAGTTTTTACATTAATTTTGAGTTCTATTCACATTTTAATTTTTTTAAAATAAAAATTCATGATTGCAAACATTTCCACTCAGGTACCGATGTATAGGTATTCATTTTCGAGATCTGTTACAGTGAAAATTTGAATATAGAGAGTTTGGATACTGAAGGATTGCTGTATCTGCTGGATTACAAGAGACGAAAACCACTTTTGCACTGAATTGGGCATTTCATGTTTTGACAAAAGTGGCTGCTCTAAAAATACTGCCATCTAGTCTAAGTATAATAAATGGCTCTGTTTCTACATGGGTTTGAAATTCTCCGGCACGCTTCACTGAGATGCAAAGAGGTTAAAAACTGCATTAACCTACTATGAACACCAGTTGCTGCTGATACCCCCATACAAGGCGTGTCCTGACCTCCCACGGTACTGCTCTGAGATGGGGTCAGACGATGTCTGCATCGTGTGCTGTCAGACTTAGAAGGACAGTATGTGTCCCTGCTCTGTGATAGCAGGTCTGTCCTCTGCTCTCACATCAGAAATGCCACCCGCTCAGGTCAACGAGGCATTAAACATTCCCGGATAAGAAAAGAACCGGGGCACAGGGTGAGAGTGAGCTGTGATGTGGGAGTTATTTGGGGAGTGATTCCCAGGCAAAGGGTAATGCAGCGGATTTCCCTAAAGCCTCTAAAGAGGCCTGTGCTGCGACTTAAGCCACGGAGAAACTCTGCTGAGGTCCCCTGCATACGCATAGCTCTCCATATAGTCTTCTCGCAGATTTACTTCAGGTTTGACACGACATTCTACTGCCAGGGTTTGGCTTTCCTCATATTTAACTGCATTTGGTGCCAAACCAGTGACTCTCTTGTAGCTAAGGAATGGTGACGTGCGCTCGGGAACGGTCAGCATAGCGCATTATATTAAAAACGTCGCTTGATATTTTAAACTTCACTAGGTGATCTATCGACCGTATTGGAATCACGGCGAGAGCTTTACAAATATTCATCTCATAAGGGTTTAATTCCCACAGAGTTGCTTAAACCGTGTCAGAACCTTTTCAGCAAAGCTACCAGCCAACTGTTTTGAGATTTGGTGTAAGTCACCGAGGGCTGCAGCGTGCCCTGTTCTTGCTTGGTGTCAGTACTTAACTGAAGTTGTTAACTGGATAGTATTTCACCTCTCAGGGTATTTTCACGTGTAAAGAAGACACCAGTTAAGAAGTATTCTCTGAAATGGGCAGGACTCCAGCCTCCGAAGGCCACTGGTTGTATAAGCGATCGGTTCTGATTATACTTCGATCGATAGAAGTCTTTACAGATCAAGGTAGACGGTGCCGGTGTCGTATCGCTGAGATCCCTGAAGGAAACACGACGGCATTTTTCACTCAAGAGTCTGCCGGAGGACACAGATTATGTACACTTCTCTACAGTGGAACAAACTGGGGACAGGGATGAACTTTGAGTAGAGGCGTTATGACTTGAAGCACTGATGCGAAACCTAAGGGACTGTGAGGTGTTTAGTCTTTCGGGGCAAAGCTGAATTATCAAGGCTTTTTGCTTTAAAACTGTCCTCTGGAATTTTACACGGGAAAATTCAATTAGTCATGAAGAAGTCAAACGCGGAGGACTCAAACCGGGTACTAAGGGCTCGGGCGACACAGAGACGAGACCCTGTAGGGCAAGTGAAACCATTTACTGAGGGACACTATTTTGAGTATCGAAACAGGCAGAACCTTTGTAAGGTTGACTTTGTTCTCTTGTCTGGTGTTCACAGCTGGAGCTCAGGTTGGGTTCCAGGACGTTTTCCTGCACAGAGGATGAAACTTGAATCCCAGAACACAGTGGCCTTTGGTCCTCCACTGGGGAGTCCCTCTTGTCCCCGGACTCCCATTTCAAGTGGCAGTATGACTGTCGCTCCTTCTCTGTGTCATTCTCCATCCCCTTCTCGATTCCCCCTGTGTGTGAGCAGCAGTCAACGTGAGTGTGTGGAGTGCTCATCTCAGCATAACACAGCTGCTCTCACAGACCCATTTGTCAGACACTATGGATGCATGGAGTAACTGTGTTTTCCTTCATGCCTATTTTAGAGCAAATTAAATAAGAGAGCTTACAGGTGCTGCGAGAGTAAGTTAAATTTAGGGAAATGAAAAATATGTCTCCTCTTCTCTCTGGATGCTGTGAACATTTGGTAAAGCTTCAGATTATTGTGATCTTTACGTCCACACGGTATTGCGCTTGCTGCTATTTTGTTGAACATTTTCATTTGACCACATGACAGTTTTATCTTTCGCTCAGAGATAAGAGGAGAGATATAGCTCTGCTGGAGCCTCCCGTGTGTGTCAGTCATGAAAGCCTGGTTGAGCCGGGGCTGAGTCCCCTGCTGCATGTGAGTGCAGCGGTGGAGGATGAATAGCATCGTTCCTCTGCGGGGGGCGGTGACAGATTGCAATGCTTGGCCTCTCTTGGTTGGACATCCTGCAAGCTTCATCTATACACCTGAAAGCAGCAGCAGGTTTCCCTGCTCTCCTGCTTAGCACCGTGTGACCTTCACTGTGCAAATAAAGCAATTGCCTTGGTTGGTCCCAAGGGGTGCTGGGGTGGGAGGGCAGGGTGATTGTGGACGATCGGACAAAGATCACACATTTAGGTGAGGAAGGGGGAACCAAACAAAACAACATTTCCTACCGTTTTGCACACCCCAAATCTGAATAACAATTTAAAAAAGGGAGAAACATCCGATGGCCCATCAGGTCAACTCAATGAACCAGGACGTCGACTGTCAATAAACCGAGTTAAATTAAACTCACTACAGTGTAAGCGGTAACCTACCACAAGATGGTTTTCTTTTAAAGGAAATCCTTCTTCTGCATTTAGTCTCTTCCCCATCTGAGTCATTACCTTGTGAATAGTTGGCCTGTGTAAGCATTAAAAGAAACAAGCATTTACATGCAGTTACTACATATAGAAAAACAACGGCATGACGTTGGGCGTTTATGCATCCATTGTTTCATATATAGCATCTCACATGTTCCAGCCTGCACCATTGCCCTGTCATTTACGTTTAATAGCAATAGTATCAGTTTCCGTTCAATAAAACGCTGATCCAGTCTGTATTTCACATTTCTGGGTCACTGACGTTACCACCACCATTTCACAGAGTGAAAATCATGCATGATATCCTGAGCGGGGTGGCGGTGGTCCGGAGCCTAATCTGTATGACGCACGTGAACCAAATATCTATCATACGCCAAACACCATTTCACCAAGTTTACATGACTTACATTGCTGTATTAAACCTGCCGGTTAATGTGTGAAGCTCGATGGAATCATCCAAATCACGGTCAAATTTACCTTTGCAGTATCGTGTCTTAAATTGAAGGTGAGCTCCAAGTTGGTGAGGAAGTGGTCAGCAAACTCAGGATACATGTCAAGCACCTCCAGCAGATCCTCCCGCTGTATCGTGTGCAGGTCGCAGTAACTCAGCGCTCTGACGTCAGCGTTGGACTTCCCAGGCTTAGCGTACAGGTGAATCATTTCCCCAAAGATGTCATTTTTCCCTGCGTGCGACATTGGCATCCAGAACCCGTCAGTCTCCGCTAGGTGCTGAGACAGAACACGTGTCGGAGCACGCGTCCCGAAGCGGCACGCCGGGTTACGAGGAAAGCAGTTGCGTGACGTCTGACATTCTTCACGAACGCAGTGGCTCAAATGAATACGCTAGTGATTTTTATAACCCGCCGTAAACAGGTCTGAAAGAACTGCACAGTGAAAGGACCTAATGCATCATGACGCAATACATGATGATAATGTGCTGAAGCCGAGTTGAAATGACCCAGCATGTGTTCTTGCACTTACTAACCCAGCACTGGGATACCTTTAACCCAATATTTTTACGATGGGAGCAATACATTACACACAAGCATCTAATACTGAGCACAGGCAGCAGTATTTTGGTTTGTGCAGCTCTGGACCAGTTATTGAATCTTCTATCTATTATTTAAAGTGCGTGATACCATGCTGATACCTTTTTAAGGCAAAAAAGTGTGCATCTTTTTGTTCTGCTCACTCCATTTACTTCAAAGAAACAAGGCAATGAATAAATGATAAATAACACCGCTAGCGAAAAATCTCAGTCGTAAACCAGGGCGGGTTCCGGCAAAGCCAGAGGTCTGACAAAACGTCAGAACGCGCTGTCTCAGTGATGCTGGGTCAATGGAAATGTCAAGTACTGCTTGGCATTTTCATTTGAATGGGGCGTGTGCGGCTGGGCAACAGTGCGGCTACAGGTGACTCGAGCAGAGACGCCGACGCTCACGCTACCCGGCCACCAGATGATCCCAAGGCTCTCCCGCGGCCTCGGAGCTCAGACACCTGGTGCTCACCACAGGGACAACAGTGCCCAGACCGTGCAAAAGAGCATCGCTGTCAAAGTAGAAGCTCCATCCAATACTCCACAATTATATCTTTACCTCTGATACACCAAGAAACCTATTTTTTCCACAACAATCACTAATTTATAAGAAGTAATACTTCAGAACTTATAAATAAATCTTCAAAACACTGAGGCTAGAAGTTCACAAATGTATATTTCGCAGTATTTTTCTATATTGTGCAGTGGTAATGTGTGAAGTGTATGTTTACCTCATATCCTTTTAATAGAAATATGCAGCCGCATAAAAAACACACCGCCTTGCAATTAAAGAGCTAAAAATATAGCAAAAAACGTCATGTAGTGTTATTAGTATTGCCAGTTTATGCAGGATTGTGAGAATCCTTGCATGACACATGGCTGGTTTCGCAAAAAAAAAAAAAAAAAAAAAAAAAAANTCCTTGCATGACACATGGCTGGTTTTCCAAAAAAAAAAAAAAAAAAAAAAAAAAACGAGGTATATTCTTTTTAAATGGTTTAAATGAGATTTTCTAATTGCTAAAAATCAAAAAAGCAGGTCTGCTTAATAGAAAAGAATAATTATTTTGTGCTTTGTTTAATAAGGGGTTACCAGTTCATTCCTGGGATCTAACCTTATTATGCCATCAGCTTTCTTGGTGTACATTCATTACACTGTATGACAAACAAGGCTTTTAAATAAGGCTTAGTCCCTTACACCTGCTTAGGGTTCACTAACAGGTACATTGCTCCAACGTGCCCCCTCATTAAATATGGGAAATGCCAGTACCACCAAGCAGCGGATGCTTAGTGAATTCTGTCATGACGAAAATGATGTGAAACTATAGAATAAATCTGTCTTTGACATTTTTTTTTTACCCTGCCTTTTTTTTTTCCTCTACGCAAAAAAACACAAGCCAGCGTTAGCCCGAAGTGTGCATTGTCAGTTCCTCCGGACTGTGTCCTTTCAAGACGCAACAAAAGAAGCCATTCTACAGAAATGTCACCGCTGCCCTCCACCTATCAGATCCAGGAAGAGACAAAGTCAGCAGGACATAAGGATTTCACAGCAACCTGGGACTGCAGAAGTCAGAGCTGTCAGCTCGGCGGTACTGTATCCCAGCTTGAGGGATCAGACCCCGCGGCTGTGTTCGCTGGAAACAGCAGTCCTACCATTCTATTTATGGAATTTATTTAAGAGAGTATCGTATAATTACAAATAACATCACGGTGCACTATTTTAGAAACTGTAAAAACAGACAAAGTCAGACATTGGAATACTTGTACTTTTATTATATCTATACAAGTGCCAGAGTAGTGATATGTGTCAAAATTTTTAGTGCAAGTAAAAATGATTATAATGTCCTGCTGACATTTCTCTGTTTCTGTTACTGTGATTTTTGAAAACCAGGTGTGGTGTTTCTCTGGGTAAAAAAAGGACCGGGGCAGATCCGGGAAGAGATGACTGAACACTAGTACAGGCTTCACTTGCATAACAAGTAAAATTTGTTCCTGAAGACCTGCTGGTAAAGTGAATTCTTTCTTAGCATTAATTTAAATGGGAAAAAGGATGTGTTCCTGAGCCACAGTAACTCGAACTGGACCGTGCAGGTCCTGTGCTGTGCTGTGCGGCGGCACTCATGTTCCTTCTGGTGGCTAAAAGAAGGAAGAAAGGATTATGTTGGTTAAGGAAGAGCAATAAAGGTTCATATCGACACACTGTCGAGGCTCTCCCACACACCCTCACAGACCAAACGTGCCAGATTCTCGCTTTATCTGTTACACAATAGGAAACTCTAATTCAAATCCAAGTCTAGAATATCAGAACTGCTCTGGACACCTTTAAACCCAACTTAAGACCTACATGTTCAAAATTGCTTCTGAGAACCATAGTTTCAATTTTTAAAACTGTGTATTACCTTCACGTCTCGTCATTTATATTTCTACTGTACTATTATATTAGGCTACCTGTTTTTTACATGAAGGTTTTTATGCTGTTGATTTTCTGGGAGTTTACTTGTTCTCCCCATGTTCACCTGGGTTTCCTCCAGGTACTTCAGTTTTCTTCAAGAATATGCCTTTCAGGTTTTTTGGTGGCTCTAAGTTGCATCTGTGAATCTGTGCATGTCTACCTGCCCTGCCATGAATTGGCTTCCTTTCCAGGACATTTCCTGCTTAGCCTTGAGCCCCATCAATCCACGATCGGCTCCAAGTTGCTGTGATTTTAACATGGATGTGGGGTTACTGGCACTGGCTGAGTGAGGATTTAATTCTGCTGTTCTTTTGTGGGACAATAGTGCGGTGTCACACAGATCTGTGCTGGTGTCACATAAGTCCTGTGTTCTAAGTTTCAGTCTGGCTCAGGCTGTGTGGATTCAGATGTTTAACCTCTCATAGTCCAAAGGTTTGTGTTTAAATGTTGATATTTGTGGTAAGTTTCTTATCAGGTGTAAATGTATATATCTTCCCACCATACTTCTCCCTGTCTTCCTATTATTGTAATGTGCTTTGAGAAGCAATCTGTAAATGTGCTGTAATAATAATAATAATAATAATAATAATAATAGCATCCTAACTTGGCAATTTTCACAATTACTGTTTTCACTCACAATCCTTGTAACCCCTCTTTGTGATACAGACTTTGTGCATAAATTACAATAAAATTATAAAAAAATCACAAAGTCTGTACAACTTGATACTACTGTCCAGGTAAGGATTTATTTAAATTTTAACACTTTTTTATATCTTTTTGTTAGGTGATAAAGAATTACTGAAAGTCTGGTCAGCACACAACTGACAGCAGGTAGGCACAGAAGAAGCCATGACCTGCAGTGATTCTCCTATTCTTGCACTATGTTCTATGTCACCAAGGTATGTATTTTTAATTAAAATGTCTGTTTTGAAAGGCATTTTTTCAGAGAATTGAAAGTGCCTTATATGGGTTTTCTTGTAAGTCAGAACCCTTAAAAAGGAGCATCTGTATATTTATAGAGCTCAGCCTCTGTTTGTTTGTTCTTATTGCACTGCTGTGTTTTTCAAGGCACTGAATTGACATTTGGCCCACAGGTACTTCTCATACCAAATTGAGGTTTTTGCGTAGTCAAACACACACACACACACACACACACACACACACATACCAGGGAGCAGTGATGGAAGGGGTGCTGGAGGAAAGATTTGAACTGGTGACAAGTACGGGTAAGAAATTATACATAATACACCCATTGCACATTACTAACGTAAGGGTAATAAAGTTGGTGAATAATTTTTTTTTCCTTTTCACTACTCTTTGAGTAGTGTGTTTGACTCTCCAACAGCTCTAACAATACTTATGCACTAAATGCAACCACTTTGAGGGTAATACAGTTTGGTAATATGTAATGTGCTATTGCTTTTTACATTTCCACATCCTGACTCGGGCAGCACTCTGTGACTCAAATATAATATTATACAATTAAAAGCTGTATACCGTACAGATGCTGTAGATGGTGATCAGTTTGAGCTTCAGCAGTACAAGAGCATTAAACAACCAACAACAACCATTAAAGCTGCTCATTATAGTAAGAATTAAGTTGATAGTATCATAATTGTTACAGAGTAAAGACTATACAGGGCAATTTAAAACAAATCAAACTAAAATAAATACTAAATGCTAGACTAAATGCATCTCCGAAGTTGACTGCGATGACAACGGTTATTTGCACATGTAATTAGATCTATATGGAAAGCTGATAAAACTTCTTACCCAGTATTGCCACCACAACATCATCCTTCAGGATTTCGATGGATCCACGAGACAGGAAGTAGAGTGCGGTGAGGACATCCCCGCTGTGGACCAGTGTATCTCCTGGTGGGGCATGGGTGGTCTTGAACCTCATGGCCAAGGCACGGAGGCAGCCCTTGGTTGCTCCCCGAAAGGCCTTGCAATTCTGAAGCAAGCTCTGGTTGAGATGGAGGCAAATGTCTGCCTGCAGGCATTCTGGGAAACCCTTTAGGACCTATGCAGAAAGCATATAGATACTGTAAGAGGGATTAAAGCAAATCAGCACTGATTCATACAGTATTCAGTACAATATTTTGTCAGTTGAGCAGTTAGGTTCTTGAAAAAATGTCAGTCTGCCACTGTGTGCTGCGTTTGCATTACATTTTTGAGTTTAGTCAGGATTTATTCCCTGTTTTAATGCCATTCAAATAAATGATATAGACGCTGATAAATGTGACAGAATCCTTGACGTGTTCTGCCAGCAAAGAGCCGGCTAATTCTAAGTGTTAACACATTTTGATTATTATTATTAATAATAATAATAATAATAATAATAATAATAATAATAATAATAATAATCTTTAGCTGAAACTCCTGCAATCAATTGAATATAATCTCCCAACAAATTTACCAGGCTCATTTCTCTATTAAAATGGATTGAATTGTTTTAACTTCACTGTAAACAAACCCTGGACTGCATTAGCATCTAAGTCAAAATAGCCTCTCAGGTGATACTCAGTATTTTGCAGTTTCACATTCTTTTTCCAACACATTGTGTTCTCATCAGGTATAATGCGCAGCTTTTTTTGTGACATTTTCAGTTGTCTAGATCTGCAGAGTATTTTTCATCAAATACCCCATCAAAGTTATTGTCAACGTGTAGTACTGTCAGTAGCAGCATCACTCATTACAGAGATGCTCCAGTGATGTAAAGCGGGACTTTCTTTCACTGCCTGTCTCACTGTAGAAGAAAAATTGAGATGTTTCTGGGTAGAATCTAAAATGGAAGGAAACCAAGACCCATCCTCCAGTCATTCGAGTATTAGAAGGGTCTATATTTGACTGTAGACATGTAGAGGTGGTTTTTTTTGACCCATTATAAGTACCAGACAGCTATACTTACCCACCTGCTTAGAATGCGGGAGGCGCCTCTATTTGAAAATGTGTATGTTTATTATGGGATGGATGGACTAATAGGGTAAGTAATTATTTATAGACTCACATGTGCGCTACAGTCTATAAGTTCTAAGAGTGGCCGCTGTGCAAACAGCTTGCTACCACACACGGGTCTTAGAACTTATTGACTCTACCACATATATGGAAAAAGTCATCTTTTTATAAAGAACCCACTTATAAATTACCCACAATGAGTTTTTATGTGCATTATCACTTAATGTGTACCATACTGATGTCCAGGCCTCACCTCACAGTAATCCTGGGCATCAGTATGACACTGTGGCGACAGCAGATCTGAAAAAAGCTGCAGAAACATATTGTTCATTGCCTGACTGCTGGACGGCAATAACTTCAGTGCCACTCTTCTGAGCCGTTTCATTCTTTTATCAAAGCCAAGATGACAATGGATGTTCTGTGTATCTTGCTTTAACACATACTGCATTTGTAGAACATACACAACTGCTTCCCGCTGACAGTAGCTGGGATATAGAGACTGAGCGCTGAAATCGTAAAGGACTTCATCTATGCTTCCTTTTGCATTCTTATTGCCGTTTCAGGAAACAAGTCATGTTTGATTTCATGCGATATTTCACTACTTTAGTTGAATTTCTGTAAGCCAGGTGGGTTTCACAAAGATGACACAATTTTCATCCCCAAGTCGAAAATACTGTCACACTACAGTGGGCTGTTCTCAGAGGTGAGATTAGTAACAATATGTAACTGAACATTTTGTTTTTTTTTTTTGTGGCGTAAAAAAAAATGTGCTTATTTAGTTACTTTTTTTTTTAATGTTTCCACCTCTGTGAAAACATTTAATACGCTAATTTAATAGACTAATACTTTTTCATTAATAGATAGATAATTTGGTTCTTTCAATTTTATTTCACAAGCTGTAGCGATTCCAGAATTCTGACTGCATCTCCTACTATTTTTAACACTACAACCTGAAAGCTATAGTATTTTGAAAGAAATTGTACTGAAGAATATGTTTTAACAGAGAGCTATACGCGACGCTGCATTAGGTAATATTACATATATATATATATATATATATACAAGATAAAATAAGGGTGTACAGATAAGCCAACCAAGTAACAGAAATAAACAGTTGTACAGAACCCTTTTAAAAAGTATTCTTGAAAATATTTGTGTCATATTTTGGAATGAGGGTGTAAAGATTAGATGATGCACATATTTGTATGTAAGATTTATTTGTTAAAAACACAGATGGTTAATTTATTCACGGAAATGTTTGGTTGCTACCAGGTTTGTGAATCAGTGTCGTAATACGACAACTAGCAGTAACACAAGGGTACCAGGTGGGCTCACGTTGGGTCAATGAATGTAGCATGACTAGTGTGACGTGAAAATAACTCGCACATGTTTGAGCTCACGGGTTTTCAGCAGGAGCAGGTTCTGGAGACAGATGAACTGAAATGAAGCAGTGGCACATGCAGATGAAATCTGACTTAAAGCGCTGGCACTAATAAGAGGCATGCATGCGTACATTTGAGCTGTAGAAGTACCGCTGGATTTCAGCATCACATCAAAGTGATAAACATTGTCTTGTGCAACTTTATTAACAACCGATGTCCAGTTTGCAAAACTTTTAAATACTGATATTAAGGGTGACGTGTCAGTTTAAGATATAGCTGGGCAGTAGATAGTTAAGATGTTTGATGAAACTGTCAGTTTCCTTCAAGAAATGATTTCTGGTTAAAACAATCAGGTAAGTACCTCCTGCTCTTACCAGAGTGGTGAAGCCATTCCGTTGGATTTGAAGCAGACAGGAAAAAGACAGATCTGTTATAAGCTTGGGAATCTGATAACAACAATGATGATGATGCCATTGAGCAAATACAACAATGAATAAGTCACTCTATAAAACCATTTTATAATTAGTTTTTGCTCAGTGAACGAATCTGTGATCAGCTGCAAACCATGAAACGTTCAATGAGAAAAGGAGGGATAGACCACAGGCCTACTTAGAAACAACAGTGCTTTAAATTCTGCAGAGAGCAACCAGTAAATAGTTGGCAGCAGTACTGGGATGCGCATACCATGTTCATGTCGATGCCGTTGGTGTAAGTCCAAGCATGTTGGAAGTACTCCTCCAGCCGTTGGCGCAAGGGGTTGGGGATCTGGTGGAAGCGGATGAACTCCTTCACGCGAAGCATCTGCATGTGGTATCTGGCTGTGCCTGAATACAGGCGCTGGATGATGGCGGACACATTGCCGAATATGCTGGCGTACATGAGGGCTGCACAGACATGGGTGAGGGGTACAGGTAGGTCACCAATCTCTTTGCTCACAACCTGTTCCTGATGCTCAGGTAGAAAATAGGTGTTTTTTTCAGGTAGCAGCTGTTATGAATAGCACACAATCTGCCCTCAAAATAAGTTTCAAATAAGTGTATATTTTAGGTGGGCATGGAAACTAAAGTGATCATAGCTTCCAAGAAAGGAAAGAAAAAACCACTGTCCACAAACCCAGACTTACAGCCAATCAGCATGACACAAATGGAGAAGATCTTCTCAGAGTTGGTATTTGGCGAGACGTTTCCAAATCCAACACTGGTGAGGCTGCTGAAGGTGAAGTACAAAGCTGTGACATACTTGTCCTTGATGGATGGCCCAGAGTTGGGGTCACTGTAATTGTACCTCTTCCCTATGGACACGCCCAGATTGTCGAGCCAGCCAATCTTGTGCTCCAGGTAGGGCTTTTCCACATTCCCAATTGCATACCATATACAGGCCAGCCAGTGGGCGATCAGGGCAAAGATGCACATGAGCAGCACCAGCACTGCGGCACCGTACTCCGAGTAGCGGTCCAATTTCCGGGCCACCCGCACCAGGCGCAAGAGCCGGGCTGTCTTCAAAAGCCCGATCAGCGTAGTAGTCTAAGCAACACAAAGAGCACGGGCATGAAATTAATGGATGACACTGCGGTATTTTTCTAGAAATTACAGAATACCGGTTATTCTTTTTTATATGATTTAGCCTAGTGTGGCACAGTGTCACAGAAAGCAGACCCAAGGAAATTTGACACAAAAAAAGGTAATAGTAGAAAGCGCTGAGGTCAGGGAAACTAATCCTTAGCACAGCGAGCGGAGGTGCTTTATAGTATTCTCAGAAAGATTATTTCAGAAAAACAAAACTGCACTCATCGTCCAAAGCAATCGGCTCAGAAGTAAATCTTCTTCTTCTTCTCTGTAGTGGAGTAACAACGGGGCCAACATGGTAGCACAGTAGGTAACACTGGTACCTCACGGCTCCTGGGTTCTGGGTTTGAATGCAGGGATGAATCTGTATAAAGCCTTTATGTTCTCTCTGTGTTTGAATGGGATTAATTCTGGGGCTCGGGTTTTTTCTCACGGTCCAATGATGTTTGTTTCATGTGGAACTGGTGACTCTAAATTGCCCGTAGAGCATGTATGTATGCATAAATGAATATGACTGTGTGTGAAAGACTGGTGAATGACTGCCATACACCTTATGCTTCCAGAGAGGGTTCTGGGCCACTGCAGCCTAGAACCGGATAAGGGGGTACTGCATGTATGTCATACATAATATGTACAGTTGCAAGAAAAAGTTTGTGAAACTGGATTTCTGCATTAATGACTCATAAACTGTGGTCTGGTGTTCGTCTAAGGCGAAATGACACACAAACACAAGCTGCTTAACGTAAGGACGAACAAATAAATGTACTTCTTGTCAATACTGAATACAGCATCCAAATAACAATCTAGGTTCAAAAAAGGATGTCAACCTCTGGGGTGACAAGTTCTACAAAAACTACTACTAGTCAGGTGTTCCAATCAATGAGATGAGATTGGAGGTGTGGTTTGTAGAGGTGCCCTGCCCTGTAAAAAAGACACACAAAGTCAGGTTACTGAGAGTGTTTCCTCTTCTCAAGAAAGATCTGTTTATATGCACCATGCCTTGATCAAAAAAATGTTCATAAAGACCTCACAAAAACAATTGTAGAGATGCGTGGAGCTGGAAAAGGCTAAAAAAGCATTTCTAAAGACATGAGTGTTCATCAGTCCACAATAAGACAAATTGTATACAAATGGAGGAAATTCAGCACTGTTGCTACTTTCCCTAGGAGTGGGTGTCCTGCAAAGATCACACCAAGAGCACAATGTGCAATGCTGAAGGAGGCAAAAAGAACCCAAGGGTAACAGCAAAAGACCTGAAAAAATCTCTTGAACTTGCTAAAGTCTTTGTTCATGTGTCCACTACAAGAAAAACACTGAACAAGAATAGTGTTCATGGAAGGGCACCATGGAGGAAACCACTGCTCTCTCTCAAAAAAAAATTGCTGCACATCTCAAGTTTGCAAAAGATCACCTGGGACAATTTTCTATGGACAGATGACACAAAACAAATTTTTGGCTGAAATGCACACTGCTATGTTCGGAGGGAAAAGGGCACTAGACACCAACACCAAAACCTCACCCCAGTTGTGAAGCATGGTGGACGGATCATCATGGTTTGGGTTTGATTTGTTGCCTCAGGGCCTGGGCAGCATTCAGTTGTTGAGGGAACAGTGAACTCAAAATTATTTCATGAAATTTCAGGAGAATGGCAGGGCAGCGGTCTGTCACCTGATGCTTAACAGGATTTGGATGACGCACCAAGACAATGATCCAAAACACAAGAGTAAATCAACAACAGAGTAGTTTAGAAACTAAGGAAATTTGTGTTTTGGAATGGTCAACTCAGAGTCCAGACCTTAACCCAGTTAAGATTCGGTGGCATGACCTGAAAATGACTATTTATGTAAGGTATCTCAGAAATATTGTTGAACTAAAACAGTTTTGTAGGGAAGTATGGTCTGAAATTGCTGTTGTACAAGTCTGATGAGCAGCTTCAGGAAATGTTTGGTTGAGGTTGCTGTTGCTAAAGGAGGTTCTACCAGTTATTAAATACATGGATACTTTTTCCAGCCTGGACTGTGAATGATTAAACAAAGTGTTCCGTAAACACACAAAAAGGACAAACGTTTGTGTGTTGTTAGTTTAAGGCAACTTGCGTTTGTCTATTATTGTGACTTAGATGAAGATCAGACATTTTAGGAGCAAACAATTAATGCAGAAAACCAGGTACTTGCACAGGGTTCGCAACCTTCTTCTTGCAACTGTATGTACAAATGGATGACTAAAAACGATGGGCCTTGCGCTCCACCATAAGATGGAAACTGTTCCTATCATTTCTGTGGCATTTTTGTTGGTCAAAAGCCTCGAAATTACTCAAACTCTGCTATTATTGTACAAAGTCAAAAGAAATATCCATTAAAACAGGTTATTGAAAATGCTCCTTTGCACACTGTTGGGAGTGGAATACAACAGCAAAGTGAATTCAGCGAAGCTGAATGAAACATTTCCAGAGTTATAACAGTAATGTTTGTAATGTGTTGTTGCCGTCATAGTAGCCAGTGAAACTGGAATACAGTTGTTGCCAGAGAGTAATTTACCTGACAGTTACATAAAAGCCTTACTATTTTGTAGTAATTTTGTAACTAGCTACTAGTAACAATTTTTTTTTTTAAAGTTACACTTCCTATTAGTAATTTAAATTTTGGTGAGGTGTATTATCCAAGAATTTATACACACTTTAGGTGTAATTCCACATACTTGAGTAGCTCCTAGAGCCCAGGTCACATAATAAAATGTCACATTTGCAGTTAATTGTATTATAACTTTGTTTATATTACTGTTACACAGGTTTCCACACTGGTTGCCAACTCATGTCATGGATTAGCAGCCAGCTATTATTAAACACCGAATACGCTGAACACCTAACTATCACCTGACACCTCTCATTGTGTCGGGAAAGAGCCATAATACAGACAAGCATTGCTCCCTGGATCACTGTTACTGTCCACGGGGGGACCCCCTAGTGATCTGTGCAGATGGGCAGCAGGCACCGCTTACCCTTGCCTGTGGAACAAGTAAGGATAGGTGCTTCCTGATAGCACTGTGCTTCAGTCATTGTCAGCAAAAAAAAAAAAATTACAGTCATTGGTTATTCTTTTTCGTTATATAATTTTGCTAATGTCATGGCCTTAGGTGGACCTTTAAGTTTTAGTGTCGAATGCTTTTCTTTTTCTTTCTCTCACTATTCTGTGCATGTAACAGTCCTCGATAGCTTGTTATATTTCCAAACACTCATACTGCCACTATAAGGGCTTCAAAGTCAAGATAATGATAGTTGCTGGAAGAATGATAGAAAGAATAATGGCAGAACGAGAATCCCTAAATGCTCCTGTAGGTCATCTGCACTGACAGAATATTTTTATCATGCATGTAGCATATTAAGTGCTCACTTAACTTATGAACTTTCAGAGTTAGGTTAGTTTTTGCATAACAAAAAACTTTGCCTTATGTTCCTGTACGCCTGTATTTACTGCGGTATGAATGTTGCCTAGATTTTAATCTAATCCAAGATTTTAATGGATTACAAACCCTTCCCCAAACTAACCTTTATTTCTTTAGGCATCAAATAAGAAATACAATAATTTTGTAATTTGTCCATTACATTGTGCAAGCATTTGTTGAGACACTATATATAATACACACCTTATATGTATATGCACACATATATGTAGTGTATATCTTGAGTGTATGTAGGTAGATGCAAGGCTGCATGTTCCTACTGAAGTCCTAAAACTGAATCAGGTGCTCAGCTTACATGTATTTGCATCATTACAGCACAGCAGACTGGATGTAGGTGGAGGCCGATACCATCCTGCTATCTACTGGAACAGCAATGCTCATACAGTGGTTATCTCATCTCTCCCTCTAAAAATAACCTCTCCGGTCCTCAAATACAAGTACAGCAGACACAGTGGCCACTCCACGGTAAACAGTGTGTGCTTTGCTGATGTTTAAATGGGTGCTGAAGCAGCATTAATACAAAACTTTGAAATGTTTTCTTTGTTACGCAGAGTTTCTCTTTCCATTGGTCAGGATGCTTGTCTCCACGCAACCCTGCAGAAAGCATGCTGGGACTGCGGGATGCTGCATGCGGGAACTGAAGCGGTTAAGGTCATGAACCTGAAGCATGGGGGGGGTACTACTTCTTGGTGTTTGGGATTACCCTGTAGCTGAATACCCAACCTGAACTGCTCCGATAAAATACTTAGCCAGAGGGATGAACAAAAAAATAAGAAAAGGAAACAAAATCAATAAGCACTGAGTCATATTTGAGCCCTGTTTGCCGAAACATGGCTACTCTCCCCAGTAGTAAAGAAACGTTTGTTAGTCAACTGTTAGCCGTGTAAATGTGCTCATGTGCTGTTCTGTTGACCTGTGGTGTTATGTTGCCTGGCTGACCG
Organism: Arapaima gigas; assembly: GCA_900497675.1. Classification (NCBI taxonomy): domain Eukaryota; kingdom Metazoa; phylum Chordata; class Actinopteri; order Osteoglossiformes; family Osteoglossidae; genus Arapaima; species Arapaima gigas. The sequence continues at coordinate 69,020 of UFQX01000165.1, read as the reverse complement.
GGCCTGCAGTACACATTTTGTTCAAAGACCATCATAACCAAAGGGGAACCTTTCAGCCAACGCCCTTGTGTGGCTCAAAGTTTCTGGGACCCCATTGCCTGGCAACCCAGGGACTCTGACAAGGGCCAGAGAGGTAAGTTCATTATTCCTCCAGGTTGAGATGAATTGTTTCTTTAGAATAGTGAATCAATAAACTAAACTAATAATTGCCACCAAGTAGCTATTACTACTGGCTGGAAAAACGCATTAGCTTTTCCAGAAAATGAACTATTTTGTCAGGCTTAGCGAGTTTTATCGGCGGTCGCAAGGACGTAAATGAATCCTTGGAAAGCATTTTGCTTGTTACTGATTAGTAAAGGTTGGCTGGAAGGAGTAAATGTGCTATGTTCACGCTTCACTTGTTAATGTTGCAATGGTTCTCACTTCAGCTGCACAGTATTGCATAAAACTATTTTTAAAAGGAGTCCCATTCAGATTTGATGAAGCTATTGATTCCAGGTCTATTTTTGCTTGTTTATTTATTTATTTTTACGAACGCAAGCGGTGCCGCGCTAAAACCGAGAAAGGCTTCAGTTCTTCTTATGAAATCCAGTCTGCTGAAAGTCAGTTTCTCAGCCCCGTTTCTCAGAAACGTTCTGTGTAATTCACGGAGTCTTTTGAATGGTAAAAGACCCGCGCCCTCAGGTGTGGAGCTGTGCTGGCCCGCTGTCTCAGTAACACCAACTCACTGTAAAACAAGAAGCTGCTGGAATCATATATATATATATATATATATATATACACACACACACACACACACACACACACACACACACACACACATATGGGAATATCCAAATCTCTGTGTAGCTCTGTTCTGATTTTCAAACTGGACTCTACTTATAATAAAATACTCTACAGCTCCCAGTATGACTTTTCTGCTGATCTGTACTAGTAAATAAACCAGGGTGGGATGTATTCAGCTGTCTGGAATACTACTGTACTTTCAAAAATAATGGTCAGCAGCAATGACTAAGTCCATTATAGAGGTGAACTTTTGTGCCACATTTAAACAGACCTACTGTAAAAACTGGTTATATCGGATGTATTATACATAGAAACTATTAATAGTATTAAGACTCTTACACAGAAATATATATTAGTGTAGACTTCTCCTAAACATAGAGAAATGGATGACATAACTCCAAGATGACATAAATCCAAAACATTTAACCAGCCCGCTTAGTATATGTGATTATTTGGTCATCTTTGTGCATAGTTTGTGGTCTGAATAATCTGGATCAGTTGAAAAGGTAGATAAGATCTATTTTGGAACATCTCATTTGCAAAAAATTGTTTGTTAATAATGCAGGTTTCGATCGTTCGTGATATGAAAACCAACAAAAAAACCTCATTGCCATCTAAAATATCAAATACGTTTTTCCACATCTAACTTCCTCCTCCGCTCCGTTTTTTCTGCAATTTATATGTTCCTCGCGAATGAAAGGAAATTAAAGCTGATGATGTGCGAACTGAGAATTTGGTCACAATTCCCGTATTACTGTGCAGAAGTAAAAAGTGCTAGTATTCTGTGACCTTTGCCTTGTCATGATGCACCGGCAGGACCTGCTGAAGCAGCTCAGTGCCTTAAAGCAATATTTCCAAACAAACAACGCACATAAACAGAGCTTCCTGCTTGCCAGTGGCTCCTTCGTGTCTGACTACACGTGTGCTGCGCGGACGTTACCACAGGATCCTGAGTCTCACTTAGATACGTCAGCAATTGCCGTTTGGTAAGCTATTAATCCACATGAATGCATTCAAAAGCAACTGCTATTCAGAAAAAAAAAAAAACAATTTAATTCTATAAGCCCTTCGGAGCTGAAATGGGAAGCTTTGGGAAGTACCCCTGGGTCGTAAACATCAAATTTATAGCGATGGAAAATAAAATAGGTTGAAAAGAAGCCACAAAAGAACATGAAGAGATGAATTGCTTGCAGGCTATATATTATGTCAGTGTGTAATGTATAAAGATGCAGGAGAATGTATTGCTGGCAGCTTACTTCATCTGACCCCGATCCAAATATGAGCAGGTCAAAAGGGATGGCAGCAACCATGTCAATGAGGAACCAGCCCTTGAAGTAGTGAATGGCGATCTTCCCCGGGTGGCTGACCACCTCCTCGTTCAGGTTGACGTAGGTGGTGCGAAAGTTTATGAGGATGTCAATGATGAACATAATATCCACAATCAGGTCCACCACATTCAGCGGGCTGCAGGAATAACCACACTCGCGCCTCTTCTGCTCCTCGTGGTCGTTGAGCAGGAAGGCGGCCGAGTATGGCGTGAAGATGGCTGTGTAGATGACAAGCAGGAGGATGAGCCAGTCCCACACAGCCTTGAAGGGGCTGTAGTGCAGAATGGTGAACTTGTCAATGCGGGGTGTCTGCAGCTTGTATTCAGGCAACACGTCCGCTCCCAGTGAGAGCACCTGCAATAAGAGAATGAGAGGCTCTTCAGAAAATTACACACCCATAGATGTTCCTGTTAGAGTACGCTGAGCAGCAACACAAAAAATACAGCATCTGTCATATTTTGGGACATTTGCTTCGGTTAACAAATTGCGCCAGCAAATGCCAGCTGCCATATCTTCACAGCTCTGTCGCAGAAGTTCCCACAGATCCACCCACATCTGTGGGTTGCTTTACTTTGACTCTTTTGTCAGTGTGTCCACATACATGAGTTGAGTGTATTCAAACTTTTGGCTGGCACTATATCTTGGTGCACAGAAACTGTCTGAATGTTTACAACTGAACACAGATTTAATATTATCCTTTCCTAATTTGTCAGAAATACCTTTAAAAAAATTCATTAGTTAGCTTATAATTATGAAAGCAAGGTCTTTAACACAATACTGAGCTGTATTTAACTGTAGAAGAACAGGATATGAAGATACACGTAAATACAATTTGCCGATTGGTGGATTTTATTTCAGCAAATAAATACAGATGTTTCTATAGCCATAAAACTCAATCTCCGTCTGTTTGTCCATTTGTGCTTAATCCACAGCTTAGTTTTTTCAAACCACAGACATTGAACTTGGCTCATAGGTTCTTCTCACCCTAGCTGAGGTTTTTTGTAGTCAAAAACACACACACACATACACACGGTGCTACACACATCAGTGACGTGTGCCTCCAGGTAGCTCCCAGCTAATTTGTCAACATGAAGACAAATCGGCAACTTCCCACACACACACAGCACCGCATGCTTTACTAGCACAAGAGCAATTAAGTTTGGTGACATATATTTCGTTATTACTTTTCTCCTGCCACCTTCCCACTGGATAATGTTGGGAAGCATTGCTCTCTGTGGTATCTGCCTGTTCAACAGCGCTACAGCACTAGCGATATTTATATACTAAATGGAACCACTTTAAGGGTAATAGAGTTTGGTAATAAATAATGTGTTTTACTACTGAGCTTTCTACTTTCTAAATTTAAATGTATGAATATAGCACGGTGTTAGGTGTTGAAATTGATAAAATACCATTACTCGTATGAAGAAAGTTCACAATAATCTGGAATGATACTGCTCGCAGCTGGAAGATGCTGAGCATGTATTTCAGGATCAGCCATCAGACATGAAACTATGGCCAGTGGCAGATGCAGTCATGAAACAGCTGATGCCAGTCTGAAGAAAAATACTGGACCAAGCTTGGTTTATAGGTATATGAAAACAATAGCCAGAAACATCAAGCTGCATGTTAAAAAGCTGCCTGCGCTTGATGTAACTAAACTGATTATTGGCTGGTGAATAACAGTGGCAATTCAAGTTCTCCTCAGAACTTTTTATTTTTGCTTAAATAGTACCTCTAAATTTGAACCTGTTACTTTTTTATATTCTGTAGAACTTAATGTTGATTGAATTGAGAATCAGACCTGAGCTACACTGAGATTTGGATGTTCTCCAAAACATACCCTAGTAGGCACTTGTTCATGACTTCTTTATACTTAGTTATGGAATCAGTTCTGTAACTGAACATCTTTATTGGTCTAATTCTCTTTTTCCAGTATAATAAAGTTCTTCGACGACAACAAGTAACCTTTATAGGGGACAAAGTAAATGAGCACGACATCCACTGCCTCAGACGAATGCTTCTCAAATTTACAAAAGTCTTCTGAACATGCCCACAAGTTGAGAATTCTACCTTCTAAAAACAACACTGCCACTCTTCTACCTATCGCTCCTATGATACTAATTCACACAATTGGTAGTTGCATAACTTGCTTTATCTAGAAGTCTGTGCTTAAAAAAGCTATAATAAAATTACAATAGTTACAAAAATAGCTTTCGGAAATTGATTTATATGCCAGTTCAACCTTTCCCTCACGTGTCCATTTATTTCAGTGCGGTGCTTCACATTGTTACAGTGTCATTCTGAAACGGTAAACTGATCAATACACATTTTCAGAAAATTCCCGAGGTAGCGAGGCCGTTTTTTTGTGAAGTGGAGTTATGCGTTCGTCTGCCCGTCGCTTTCATTTGAATCTGCGCTGGATCCTGCTTTAATAGCTGGCCATTACTGAGGCAATTGAGGTGAACGGCATCACTTAAGGGCACTGCGGCTATTAGTAAATGTAAAGGAAAATGATGGAGAGCTGGAAAGCAAAGCAGGACCAATGATGGAGAGCTGGAAAGCAAAGCAGGACCAAAGGGCCTGTTACTCTGTCACCGCAGCCATATCCCTCATTTCATTGGCCACGTAACATATCTTCACTGACATTTCAATAATTTTTAATGGCACATCAGGCTTATTCTTTGGCATCGATCACAGGTCAGAAATTCAAAACCTTAATCCTATTTCCATAACCAGTTCGTGGCCAATTATGGGAATCATCCTTCTACTTAAAACAGTTTGATCCAAAATGTTGAAAATGATTTTTGAAGTCTCCAAGGGCGAAATCTTCACCGTTAATATTTTGTTAATGTTACAGTTCAAACCTCACGTCTTCTGCCGAGAAATCGTCTTTGAGGCAGTCAAGATCGCAGGCAGACCTTCTGTGAAAGAAATGCAATCCAGGACGGCCATTCTTTTTTTGTCTGCCATGCTTGTCAGACTTATGCTTACGTGCATACTGTAAATGCAACGACAAAATCTAAGCACAACTTACAGTCCATCGTCTCAGAATTGTGAAGCCCTCAGGGTGGCAGGTGGAGCAGCGGTTAAGATGCAGCGAGTTTCAGGCTCACAGCCCAGAATCAAGGTCCTTCTCTAAATATCCAGCTGTGCAAATAGCTGCTAAATTGTAGCATATTTTTTCCGCATAATAGCGTCATTCCAGCAGATAAACATTATTAAAAAAATGCTTGTGGACATGGTTCAACAGAAGCTTGCGTGTTACCCCATATCGAGAGCTTCCCTTCCCCTTTATTGCAGCCAGCTGTAAACTGAATTCTGTGTGTGCTGAGCTATTATAGATGTTTAGTGTCTTTGGGCAACGTTGCACTGGTGCTTGCAGCATTTGTGTGCGGTTGTGTGAGCTCACCGTTAAATTTAGCCCGGTGAGAGAACTGCGAGTGTGCAGGGTGAACGCTGTTGCCAACATTTAATGAACTCTGTGAAGAGACGGTGAACAGGATTCCTACACTTTATAAATAGCACAAAGAAGATGATGAAGACAATGGGATATGATTTTTTGGTGTCTCAGCACATTGCTGCCGTGGAGGTCATGAATTATGAATCCCCCCCCCCCCCCCCCCCCCCCCTTTTTTTTTGTTTTCTCCACCCAGAGAGCAGGAACCACGATGTTACACTTTGATGTTCTTTACAGTCTTGTTNAAACCCCCCCCCCCCCCCGACACTTTGGCAGGCAGTGTTGACCACATGCAGTTTGTGCCAGGTGGAAGTCACCCCGGTGTGATAACTTTTCCGAAGGAGGCAGAGGGAAATATTCATTGATTTTTGCGGCGCGTGCCTTTTTCCTGGCGCACACGCACCGATTGCTAGTGTTCCATAAACCCTTTAGTGCTACAGCCCATGCTGGCCCTTGAACGCTGGCCTGTTTTCAAACTTCCTGCATAATTTGGATCCAAGTTAATTTCATTTGAATGTTTGGTTTGTTTTTCTCCTATTTGGATCGTCACCGAGGCGGCACACTTAAGTTTATTTAAAAAAGTTAGTTTTCACGGCCACCGAAGCCTCTGTCTCCTCAGGGAACGGTAACATTAGCAGGACCGGCACTCATAACTGTGGTGGCTTCATTATTGATATTTTGCATGAACCTTGCATATACTGCTAAATAAATACAACAAATGGTAAAACCAGTTCTGGCGAATGTCTTATTTCTTACAGTCCACGTGTTATCGAGCGGTCCGACTCCCAAGCAGACACGACTTTTTACATCTATAGTTTTTTTTTATATTGTTCAGGAATTAACATTCATTTGGATCTTGGCAGAAGAACCCAGTCGGAAAACTGCCTCAAATTATCACTTTTATTTGGCATTGCTAACCACTTTGGCTTTAGGCAAATCAAATCAAGTCAAACAAAGACTGTAATGCATAATTCTTGCTAAAATAAAATGACAGGTCCTACACAGAATGGAGAAAGGCACGGTGAAATGCATTTAATCGTGCAGACTTCAAATATTTAGACATATGTAAAAATGGGCATTTCATTTTAGACAGGGCATTTCAGTAACTCATTTCAGTCCCTTTGTGAAGCGATGCATTGCATTTTCAGAATGTTCGATCTCACTTGCTAGTTCTAAATCAAAAACTTAAAGCTCAGAAGAAAGTGAATATTCCTCCTTCTGTAGAAAAAACGAACAACTGGACTAAGAAAAATGAGTGCTTTCTATGAGGATCATCTTCTGTCCTGCAGTCGAAGGAGAGAATGCAGAAATTCAAACAAAGCAACAGAACTGTTCGGTTAAATATACCTGCACAAAGACTGCTGGTTGCATAAGCTACAGCCACTAAAATTAGCTTTCTCTGGCACTGAATCGCCCATACTGTGGTGTTAACACCATCGGTATCGCCGGCGTTATTTTGTTCCGTAATGCTTTTTTTAATGTGAAAATTGCAAAACCGCAGGTATCTATAGAACAATGTACTATGAAAGATGAATGTAAAAACAAGCAAGGTCGCGTATTTCCCTGCTTAGGGCCTTAACCATGTTGTGAACATCCATCAGTATAAAAATCTGTGTTTCAATGGGAGAAATCAGTTTTTAAAAGCATCCTTACCCTGCTGCTGTTTCAGTTTAAGGACCTTGTGTGAGTGTGAGAGTATGTGGAGGAGACAAGAGAAACAGCACTATGGTTGCTATCACTGATGTTTTGCCTGTTAGACTCGGGAGTCAGTTTGGCTACAGGCAAATGTGATTTATGTCCACAAACCCACTCAGGAAAAGTAACAAAATCCGATTTTCACCAAACCTCAGAAGGAGTCGTGTCCACAACGCACTTACTGTACTCTCCACAACAAATTTGATTTATTTTCACTTTACAGTTTTGAATCCCTAAGGATGATATGAAATCTCAGATATATTGAATTTCTTGTTCTTTCAGGAATGAAACGAGGGATTTCTTCTGCATGGTTCAAGTATTTGTTATTAGTCAAATTTAAAAGGCTCTCACAAAAAAAACATGGCTGAAAAGGAAAAACGGTTGATGCTTTTGAGTGCAATATGATTCACTTTTGTGACGGTTCATGCATTCATGCAGTAATGCAAATTCGGTTTCACTCACATTAGAGCCCCTTCCATTTTCCGTCTTGTTCTGGTCTTCTAGAAAAGGTCTTCCTGAGAGAAGACCTTTTAAAACAAGTGGCATTATGTGTGGATTGTCGGCGGTCATAATGACTGCGCTGATAATGGACTGTTGCAGAGTCGTAGAAATGCCCTGTAGGCAGCTGGGCGTAGAGAGGCCACACAAGGATAACCTCTCAGTCTGCAGGTAAGGTACTCCTGCCGGCACCAGTTTAGGCCACACCCCCCGTGTCCTGAATTGACCCCCGCACGCGAGGACAGTCTGACAACAGCAGGGGGACTTGAAGAAAGTGGTTAAAGTTTCGGTTCAGGGTACTGGTTCTTAACTCCACTTCTGCGGATGACAGCACACGCTGGTGGCAGTTCAGCAGTTGCCACGAGTCAACATGGACTCAGTGGCATTTATCAGTAATGAACTTCCATGTCAGCTTTAGTCAACTTATACAGCTTTTTTATTGCTGTATTTTGTTTTCCTTCATATTAGATCTGACAAGCCGTTTCTCTTTATATTTCTTAAAATGATGTTTGGTGGGTCTTTTCAATAATGAGGTGTAGAAATGATAAAAGCCAAGCATACCCCCGACTGCCTCTTGTATGGTTACTCCTTGGACGTACTTTGGAGTGTCACAACAAGACAACCTCCTTTGATAGATGCATATTTATCCTGTGACGTTTCTATATCAGACTATAGAGCTTCTCTCTTATTGAAGGTGAGTTATAAGTGCGTTGACATTATTTTAGGTTTATTCCCAAGTTTATTTTAGGAAGAGGTATGCTTTAAATCTGACCACAAGGTGAGGCCGATTAGTCTAAAGCAAAACTCCTAACATTAAATCTGTAATCTTTTTTTTTTTAGCTGAAGCATTTCTCCAAAGCAACATGTGCTGTATTGGCACGCAAAACTTCTTAATGGTAACCCATTTATACAGCTGGGTAATTTTTTCTGGCGCAATTCGGGGCAAGTAACTTTCTCAAGGCTAATATAGCAATACAGGATTCACATCTTAGACGTTTCCATTCCAGGCAGTGACTCTTAGAGAGCGTTTACCAGTCCTGCTTGCTGAATACAAATATTCTTCCTTTAATGTTTTGATAATTCCTTTAAATTTGCAAATCCTGTGAACTCTGTAAATGCAAGGTTGCTGGAGAAAGACCGGTATGGAATTAGAAGTATGTCACTGTGTAGACTGCAGCATACAAAAGTATTGTTCCAACCTGGTATCGCAGCAAAAAAAGTATTTTGACTTGATTTTTCAAAGATCAGTGCAAAACATGATTCTAGAATATGTAACCGGTGTCTAGTTCAGAGCTCTTGGCTGTCTTACCTGTGTGACTTTGTCCGTGACGTTGTGGGTCCTGTCCTTGACCTTTGGCGCGATGATGGTCTTCTCGGAAGACGGTGGAGAGGCTGCCCTCTTCTCATTGTTCACCTCGGAGAAGTTGAGCGTGATGAGTGGGATTTTGTTAATGGTGCTGTACTTGTTCAAGTTGGAGTCCGATGTGGAACCCAGCAGACTGGATTTTATGTGGTTGAATGGACCTGGAAAAGGGAAATGTTCATGAATCTGCAATGGAATGGAAAACATTGTGCAGCCCCGTATAACCTTGGATGTTTACTTTTGAAGGTGAGGACAGGACATTCTTGAATCAGTTTGTTTCTGGTGTGTTAAGATTCAGAAAGTACTTTGATTTTTAAAGTCTTAATCTCTTTTTTGATGGCATAGTGACACTTTTTTGTTTTTTTTTTTTCCCTAAAACTGACTGGTTAAATGCATACTATGAAGAAGGAACATTTAGTTGGGTGATAAACTGCATTTCCATTACCATACTGTATGTAATATTGTGAAGAATAAATGATAGTTTGAAGGCAGCTGTCTTGCCAAGGACCTTTACTGTATGTGAATGATAAACATAAATTGAAGAGGTAGTCTGACTTTTGGTGAGTGGGAGCAAGAAATATAAAAATATTTTCAGTTCATGAGTCATGATGACTTAACTGTTTTGGGAGATGGGAATGTGCAGTTTGGGGGGGGGGAGGGCAATATACCTTCATGTTACAATGAGTTTAAGGGAAAGCACTGAAAACAAGTCTTTTTCTGTCAATGCATGTGACGGAGGCAGGCAAGGCCTCTGTGCGGAGCAACGGCATGGATCTGCAAGTTCACATCCACTAGCATTTCTCATGTGCTTGTTAATAGGAAAATAAATGCGCAGCTCAGACATCTATAAATTGTTACTGAAAGCTTTCATGATGTTTGGTTAGGATTAATAGTATAAAATGCAGCAAGCAGCCCAGCTTTTTATAAGCACGTGCAGAGGACATACCATTACCTTTGATATCACGACCATTGTCTGAAGTGCGTCATTGCGGTGTTGAAAAGAGGAAAGGGTGGACAACGATCAAGTCCTGACACAGAGTGCTTGGTCAAAATCCATGTGATAAAAATAACAATATATTTATCTACAAGACTGCAAAACTGGGTGCGACATGTTAAATGACAAAGAGCAAATGTTCTTTGCTTTATTGTTGGCAGATCTCTTATGCTGGTCTGCGCTGAACATGAACACGGCGAATCTGAAGATAATTCAAGGCCAAGTTTCTCCACCTAATGATTTACCTTCGCTTGCATGTCGGTCCCTGAATGCAGTCCTGGCATTAGAGCTGAGAGCCTCGACGTCCTGGACAGATGACACACGCCTCATGCTGCAAAGGCTCTCGTGGGAGGTGCTGCGGGCCAGGCAGGTGGTGGACTGAGGCTGCTCGGGGCACATCTGGTCCCACTGCCACTTTGGGGAAGAGTGATCTAAGGGTCCTGACATGGTCAGAGGTGTAGGGCACTGGCTGGAGCTGATGAGAGCTCGTGTGTCCTCGCCGTACGAGGGGCTACAGCTTTCTTTGGTGGGGGACCTGAAGTCTGTCATGGCGATCGAATCATTGCTCCGCTTCGGTGAGTCCACCACCACCGTGTCTGGATCCTCCTGAGGGAGGGATTGTTTGCTGGCACCCAGGAGGTTAAAGGCAGGCAATCGGAATCGGAAAAACCTCGTCCTTCCTACAGAGAAAAGATATGAAATAGGAGGGCTGAGATTGCTTTTCAAACGGTAACACAATGTCACTGTTCTTATATCTTCTTCAGAACAATGAAGCTGTCTGTTAAAACGATCCACTTCCACCTTATGAGTTTAATTTTTTATAACTGCACTAAAGGCTACCATTCTTAAATTTTATATGTAAGCTCTTTATTATGCTGTGATTTAAAAAACAAATAAAAAACTTTATTAAGAGCTTTTATTCTGTAATGTTTATATATGTCCGCTCATCATCGTTCACCACTGATCTCGAGGAGGGCCGTGGTGGTCCGGAAGCAGAGAGTGCTAGACTATCAAACAGCCTCTGGAAGAGACACCAGTCCATCGCAGGGTGACCACACACACATGTTTTTGGACAGTTGCAAGAAACCTATACAGGCATGTAGAGAACAAGCAAACTCCACACTGAGCCAGATTCAAAGTCATGTCCAGCCAACCCAGGTGCTGTGAGGCAGCAGCGCTACCCCCTAAGCCACTGGCCTTCTTGTTTACTGCATATATATTTGTATGCTATTTTTTTTTATTTGCTACACTTTTGTTCACCTGTACTTTTGCGCCGACGTCATTGATTAATAAAAAGTACAGGTGTCCGTCGTGAGTTTTTTTTTCACGGATACGAATGAGATGACTCAGTACCTTTTACTGACTTATGGTCAGTATGCGCTTGATGTCACACTATATCCACGTGATTCGAAGCAGACAAGCAAGCGTTAAATTTGTAATAAATGCTAGAGATGTGGTCATATGGAGAAACTAAAGAAAGGAAACAAGCATGAAATTTGACCAATATTAAACCGGTAGAGAATACATCTGAATAGACAGACACCAACCAGTCTAGACAAAGAATGGTCCACATCATCATATTAAGTGCGATATCAGATTTAAGACATCTTTTAAATACAGGGTATGACTGGGACAATATCATCATATGAATACAGTTGGGTCTGTATTACATTACTTTTCAGAAGTCAGACATCACATTCATAACGTCATAGCAATACACTGTGAGACTTTTAGCACAGAGTAGTGACAGGACACTGCACTTGATGCCGACAGTTTCCCTGAATTCCCTGAATCTTCACACTGTGAGTAAATAATGTAACACAGCTTGCAAAATGGTGAATATGGGAACAGTTTACATATATAATATACAAATGTAATGCATAATTTGCTTCTTTTCTTTAAATGTAATTTAAAAGATTAAATTTGTTGAATTTTTATTTGCCATGGTGGAAACACTGAACTGAAAGAATAAAAACAGTGTAAGTGCTGAGGGTAAACTCATGCGAGAGTGTGTCTGCAGGGGGTGGCTCTCCATGGAGTCCCTGGCTGACACTAAAGTCAGCGAATGTGAAACGACACAGAAATATGAGGCAACCATCACTCGGCACACTGGAACTGCCCGTCTTTGCAGGATAACCGAGCCGGGGGTATTCAAGACACAGCAAACAAGGTTATCTTCAGAAAACAGACAATCCAGCTTGTTATTACCGGCTGCTCTCCGTCCTCCAAATACAGGTGCCTCAGCATCCTGACAGCAAAAACCATGAGAGCCCACAAATGGCTCTGAAAAAACAGGACCCAGGGTAACTTCTTCCCACCAGCTCCTTGTATTCCACAGGTGAGGCGATTCAGGCCGTCTTGTTTACTGCATTGCAGGTGCGAAGATGAAAGGAGTAAAAGTCAACGATGATGCCAGTGCACTGGAGGGACTCAATACAGTGAGAAAGAGGCACCGTATTGGAAAATCATCTTTTTTGTGTTTAGTCCCTGAAATTTCTTCTGAGTATAATTATGGGGGTAAATAAATTTAAAGCAAATAAAAATTGTCTCAACTTAGTATTTTGGTCACTTACTGCTTGCATGCATCTATTTCAAGTTACTGATATCACCAGACTTGTGACATCTTTCACTGAGATGGTCTATCAGGCTTCTTTTGGCTGCTGCCTGGTTTGGGGGTTTTTTGACTTCAGCTACATGTTCAGTTGGATTTAAATTAGGAGAATGACTCGGTCAGTTTAAAACGTTTCCTTCTGCAGAACTCTTGGAGAAGTATGCGATAGCACTTTGGGAAGGTTGCCTTGCCCATTGAGGTTGGAGACATTTTTATGACGTTTCTATACATTTCGGAATTGATTCTGCTCCTACCATCATCACTTGCATTATCAATAAAATCCAGTGAACCAGCCCCAGAGGCAGCCACGCATGCCCAAGCCATGACACTGCCTCCTCCATGCTTCGCAGAAGAGGTGTTGTGCTCTGGATCATCAGCAGTTCTTTTTTTCTTTCCTTCTTCCCATTAATCTTCATCACATCTGTTCATAGCAGTTTATTCCAGAACTCTAAAAGTCTTTAGTGTTTTTTTTTACCAAATTGCAACCTGGCCTTTCTGTTCTTCATGTTGATTTCTCCCCTTGGAGTCTTCTGTGAATGGTGAATCATGATGCTTCCATCCCTGTACTTTGTCTCTGATTTCTTGGACTATTGTTTTGGGGTTTTCCTTCACAGCCTCTAATGATTTTCATCAGTTGCTGTGGTCTTCTTCTTCTACCTGGTTGTTGCAGGTTGCATACTGATCCTGTGATTTCTTTCTCTTTCGTGATATTCCATACTGTAGATGTTTTTTAAATGCCCGACTGCTCTGCGATTATTCTAACCGGCATTTTCCCCAAAATTGCTTGTTTTTTCATTATAATCTTTCCTGTAGTTATCATTTCGCTTTATACCTTTTCTCCTCAAAAGGCAAACAAAATGGCCACAACCAGTCTTACATGTTCACGGCTGTTTCACGTTCGACACAGCTAAGGGAACATGGAAAACACGAGCAGAAACAAACATCTGTCACAATGATGAAGCTCAGCTAAACACGGACATGGGTTAACCTGTCTGAGAAAAATTACACAGAAATAGAAACTGTAGTTTAGCCTCATGTTCACCTTTGAATCTAGAAATTCAAGTATGCAGCAAAAATAACAAATTTTACTTCGCTGTCCCAATAACTTATGCATCTCACCGTAGCTCCGTGCAGCTGACATATAAATATTACTCTTCAAGACTTTTAGTCCCTTTTTACCTTCAGTTGCTGCGACATCTAACTGCTTCGCAAGTTAAAAATAACAAATTCATGACTGGGAATAAAAATATGCAGCACTGTCAGTTTTGAAAACTCATGACACCTCTTAAAAGCAGAGCTGTGAACTACAGTTATTTTTATTGTAAGTGTGTACATGAAATAGATTATATAGTTGAAGGAAAAAAAGCACTTTACTGAGGTTCATGCTGCTCCAGGTCACCTCACTTTCCGACACCTCCTATCCCAGGATTAGCTGTATGGTAGTATATTCATTTTGGGCTCATTAAATGAAAGGATGAGCGTGACAGCTTGCCTAGGATAGGAAAGAGAGGACTGTATATAGTCATGTACAACCCTATCTTTGTTTCAGCTCTGCTAATAAACACATATCATGAAGAACTTAACAGCTGCGAAAAAGTTATCACACTGCACAGAATGCTTAAACAGCAGTATTCCAGTAGTTTGAATTACAGTGAAATAGTTCTAGGGCGGCCTGGTGGTCCGGCGGGTACCGCTGGTGCCTCATTGTTCCTGAGCCGCCGTTTGGATGTTGATTCAAACGTGGCTCAGGCTGTGTGTGGTTTGCATGTTCTCTCCGTGTTTGTATGCATTAAATTGTGTGTTCATTGAATTTGTATCATGCTTTATCTTTTGGTGGTAGACTCTGGACAAGCGGCAATACATAATGGACTGATGGATGAAACGGATCTGTTTAACCCATGCGCCATTATTTTCCGATCACGTGCACGTGAAAAAGATTTGCTTTAAAAAATTACACATATACAGGATCAATTGACAGATATCCTGCAGCCTGGGATGTAGCATAAAGCCCTACCATACCCACCTAACACCCTACCTATCTACCCCCCTCCACCCCTAATACACCACCTTGTAAGCTCTTCACCGGGGTCATCAGGTAGGCACCATCCTTCATCGGCGTTTCGCTGACTTAGGCCCACGACACCACCGGATGGCTCAGCAGTGGGGCCTGGCGTCCCAGACCCACCCCCCTCCAAGCCTACTAGGTGACAGGTCCTCACCTAACTATACTACCTCACCTTCCCCCATTCTAGTTGTGCTAGTATAGTATATTTTTTTAAAAAATTGCATTCCTTAAAGCGTAGGAAAGAGATGTATAATCTCATTTGCAAGCTATGCCAGCCAGTAAGTTAATATGTTGGTTTTATTGCTTCATTTCATATGCTGTATTGTGCCATTCAGTCTGCAAATAACATATGAGAGTTCTGAGTGGCAATTTTTTCTCCACATTGATAGTTTGTCACAAGACTAAAAAGCTTTGTCTAATTTTATACGCCTTCAAATATATGGAAGGTCACATCCTCGGTACGGCTTCGTTTTTAATTTCCCTTTGGTTGTTATTAATCCCAGGGGTACAAATTAGTATAAAATTAGCACAAAACGGTTCACAGGGGAAGCAGTGGTGCAAAATAATCTCTCTTTAATTAAATACAAAAAAATGCAAAAAAATCAGTATGAATGAGGCACAGCTAAACTGCTGCGCGTTCTTCTCTGCCAAACTTCAATTACATCGGCGATCTTGCTTGTAATCTATTTTCTGAAAGGAGCGTGTCTAATGACGCGGTCCCAAAATCGACACGCTCTCACACGCCACTCCCAGCCAAATAGAATGACAACGACAGGATTTCTTAATTGGATAACAGTTTTTGTGGGAAACAATATTCTCTGCAAAACACCTCACCTCTGCTTGAATTTCAGCAAAATACTGTGCGGCGACTAGCGTCGCCTAAAAAACTTGGACTAGGTTTGATTTTGAACGTTAGCATGTCTCGTCCAGCCAGGGCAGAGTGGATAACACTCTTTTTTCTCGTAGGTATCATACCAGAAGATCTATTTGGCACTGAGTAATAATATGAGTTAAAGTCCCCTTGTGTGTGACATGTGATGTTATTTCAAAGACACCACGTTTTGAAGGCAGTGATCCGAGTGGGGTCAGTTGGCCTGCTCCCTGCAAAGTGAAGCCCGGATTTGGGGTCTGTAGCACACGCTTTGAGGACGGAAGGACAAGGCTTATCTCTTGTGCATCCATGCTAATCCCCCCACTCCCTTCACGGTCCTGTGTTCCTCTCTGCATATTCCACGGTCACACTGACAAGCAGTCCACTTGGATTAGCTGCGTGAAGAGCGAGCAGATGCAGCAAGGACTCAAGATATATGCGCTACCCTGGGGTTGTGTCCGTCCTGCACGGGTGCTGGGTAGTCCCAGTCTAGAGCAGCAATCCTTTATGGATGGTAGAGAACACCCTTAACTGCCGTTCACGCCTTTCGGCGCAAAACTATAATTACGACAATGAAACATTGTCTAAATCCTGTGGTTTATCTTCTCCTGCTTCAGAATGTGAGTATTTATGAAAATGAGATAATGACAAGAAAATGTCTTAAAGCGCAGCCAATGGAGCCTAGCAGTAAAATTTTAGATGTTTATTCAGGGTTGTGTGGCCCGTGGGCTGTTTAAAAGCAGAGCTGCCAACTACCCCAGAACCAAAGACATCTCTGCTGACTCACAGCGGGTGAGCACAAAACTGTAAATTCCCAGTTGTTTGTTTGATCTCCTCTCGATGAGAAGAAAAGGGGAAAATAATTCCTCACTCTATATCAGTTCAGCTCAGTGAATTGCTGAGGAGAATTATGAGGGTGATGTATGCCAGGAAGAACACCAGCACATAATGGGATTACCTTGTTAGTGAACTGTTTACAAAAATATCTTCACAATGTAAAATCTGGACGTGAGGTGCCACGTCTTAAAGATCTGACAAACAAAAATGTTAACTCGCTGATGGAACATCGGAAGTATGGTGTAAAGCAACCATGGTATGCTATTCAGAAAAGTTTCCGAATACTCAGAACAGTTTATATAAGATGCTTGTGCATATAATGAGATTATTAATGCTTAAGATACAAGGTCTTAGACATATACCAAATGCTGATATCAATCCTATTGCTGCATCCTCAGCATCATCTTCTGTGGATTGTCTTCCCTGCAGCGTAGTCAAAAAAATGCTGATACCAGCCAGACCTGCCCCAGAAATCTTCAGAACAGGCACTAGACTTAGATGGATAAATTTTGCCATAGGGCTCCCACTCTTTTGAGGAGCAGGTGGCAACACCCAGCTAATTGTGAGCCATGTTTTTGTCAAACGCCTGGTAGATCCTGTCAGTCCCAAGCTGTGGGGATGTGAAATATGCAGTATCTGTGAGAGCAGGAGTGGGTAAGCATGACCCTTGGCTTTTGCATACTAAGGATTCTGGACTTAAGCTAGCCAGGGTGTAGACCATGTAAATATTGTTTCTAACAGCAAAAAAGAACAAGAAGTGGTTGCACCAAAATGCAATGGCAAATATCAACAGAAATCAACGTACATAATGTATTACTGTTGGTGAATCACATTGGTAGTAATTGCTCTATGGGGTGTCTGACTCAACTAAGTCAGGTGACCAATGCACTGTGAGAACTTTGAAGGTGTTTACACCTATCTGTGTGTATGCCAGCAGAGTAGGAAACACTTGGGTTTGTGCCATTGCTTGTAAATTGTTAGACAAGTCTGAGATATGCAGCTTGGGTGGATCTCAGTAGCCTGTAGATATTTACTCCATCCATTTCAGGAAGACCAGAGACTACCTGGCTCCCAAGCAAAGTGAGCATTTTCACCCCATTCTGGTTTTACTCTCTTTCCTCTTCTACAGCTGGTCACATGAGAAAGAGTTAGCAGAGACAATACGACACCGAGTAGCGAACGGAGGATCTCAAACTACTGGTAATGGCAAAACCCAAAGGTAAATAGAAGAAAATACCTGTGGCTTTCAGATAATCTCTCCAGTCACAGCGCAATAACAGGTGTCATCAGAATCCCAGTAAAAATGTGACACAGCTCATGCTCATACAATAATGTGACAGAGATGCACAGATTGTACTTTGCGCTAGATTTCATTGGTATGGCCACACCAGGATCCTGTTGCTCTCTGACATGAAGCAACATCAAAAACATTACCCCAGTGTGAAACAAGGGAAAATAAAAATTTGGTTGGCTACTCACTGAGGTCAGATCTTGAAGGAGAGGTGTGGTTTAGCCTCTCCAAGGAGTCGCTGCTCAGCTCATCCAGGATGTAATCAAAGCTGAGGATGAACATCATCACCACCCCTTCTTCGTTCTTCACGGGGATAATGTGAGTAGTGCAGAGGAAGTCTGAACCTAAAGAAGGAACAAGTAGATAATATAAGAGAGAAGCAATGCTCTCTAGTATAAGCAACATTGTGCAGTGGGGCACATGCCAGTGCCAGTGTTGTGAAAAAGTACTCGCCCCCCTTCCCACATATTTGCCACACTGAATGGGCTTCAGTGGTCAGAGAAAATATAATGTCAAACAAAGGGAACCTGAGTAAACACGTAACAGTTTTTAAATTAATACTTTGTTTATTTAAAGTTGTCCAACATCCGTGTCACCCACCCGAAAAAAGAATTGCCCTTTAGTCAGTCAACCAAATGACAAAATTTAATTGGTAATTTGACTCAGATGATTGAATAAAACCGGAGCTGACTGCAGCCAAGGAAAGGAAACACAGAATTCCAGTTAGAACATCATACCAACATTGAAAACCTGACTGTGGCCTGGAGATGCTTTGCTGCGGGACATGGGCTGCTTGCCATTATTGAAAGAACCATGAATTCTGCACGATATCAGAAAATTCTTAAGCAGAATGTCCAGTCATCTGTCCTTGAGCTGGACCTGAAGTGTAATTGGATTTTGAAGCAAGACAATGATCCAAAACACAAAAGCAAGTCTGATCTGAATGGCTGAGAAGAAACAGAATTAAAGTTTTGCAGTGGTCTAGTCAAAGTCCTAGCTTACAAGCAATAGAGATACCGTGGCATGACGTGAGATGAGCAATTCATGCTCAAAAACCCGCCGATGTGTCTGAACCAAAGCAGTTCTGCAAAGAGGAGTGGGCTAAAATTCCTCAACAGTGAATGACTGATACCAAGTTTGGCTGTAAGTACTGCTGTTAAAGGTGGTGCAAACAGTTATTGGGTTTAGCCTAAAGATTTGAAACCATTCAGTGTGACAAATATGCAGGACGGGGGCAAAAAATTCCTCACAGCCACTGTCTCTCCATAAAAACACGACTGAGCCTCAGCAGGGCCTCACACAGCCTTACAAAACTGTCTCATATTTATTGTGGACTGACTTTGGGAGGTAGGGGGATTAAAAAAAATCTGACTGTTTAGAGGAGGCACATTACCAACCATTAACTTTCTGTGAGCAAAATGGATGATCAGAAGCCTAAGATTTCCAGCATTCATGAACATTAGCTGCCATTAGGAAAACCGGGATGGCTACGTGTTAAGATCATACCAAATGCAGCTGATAATTTGAGTTAAAATCCTGGTTCAGGTAAGAATGCTGTATTTTGAATGTGAGTGTCCATCATTGCCCAAAAAAGGTATAGAAAGTCACCATGGGATATAGAGCACAGCAAACGGCTATGAGGGGACTATATTTCTGGCCTGTCTTGTGTATTGTAGCTCTGCTATGACACAGTGCCATTTCTGGAAGTGCCTCAAATACAGCTGTACTAACTGGATCAAAAATATTACCGTGGGCACGATACAGTATGTGATGATGCTTGGCAGCAAATTAAGGCTCTAATGCATAACACCAGAGAATACCCCTCACAAACTATTACATGTGAATACTCCTTAAGACCAGGCCATGGTACAGCTAACTCAGATGAACACAAATTGCTTTGCCTAAGGCATGGGCTTCAAAATCCCATTAAAATATTATCAGATACGGTTAGAAACATTCGGTACAGCTCAGTCGTGGTGCTGATGCTAAATGAAATGAAAGCTTTTTGATTTCAAATGAAATAAGTGAACCGCACTATTGTTCAATGGACTTGCAGCGCTGTCAGCCGCACCTACACTATACGTATGAAGGATAAAATGTATAACTTGTACATCCTGAAGAGCTTGGAGTCACCGCAAGCTTAGATGTCTGCTGTCGAAACAAAACTGTTCATACCTTAATCATAAAATTGTCAAAGAAAAGCCACAAAAGGTTACCAGTGACCATGAACGCAGCCCACATTGGTATCCATCCAGAGAAGTAAATAATTGTGCCAAATATATATATATGAATTATTTGAAAATCTCTTCAAAGTCTACAGAATATGCTATGCTTTGCAGTGCAGCTGCTTCGTAATATACGAATGTCAGTAAATGTGTTCGTGTTGTACAGAAATGTGTTCAGTTTTCCATGACCGTGCTGCTGGCAGTATTGGGGATAGAGGACTTTGGAGACAAGCCTATAGGGACATACACTTCTGTGCAACTCCCCACCGTGGTTGAAGAACTGTTTACATACTTGTGCACAGCAAGGCACAACAGGGGAGCCACAGCTCCACCGCGGTATTATATTTCCACAAAGAATTCCTTCACTTTGAACGGTCTTTCGCAAAGCACTGCTACCAGTGAATTTCACCACAAGAGCAAGTCAGAACAAGAACAAAATATTAGCTATTTTACAGTTTATCAGTGCTTGTTTACTTTTCCAATTTGTCAGCGGCTATGTAAAAGTACAAAAAATATATCATTTATATGATTTATATAATCAAAAATTAGAGGCCTAGAGGTTGGTCTAAAACAGCATTTAATTTATGGCCCTTTAAATGATTATTTTTGGTCATAAATCAGCAGTTTTCTGTATTGTCAGAAGCTATAGCCACTAAATATGGTTAATTGTAAGTGTAAGCGGTGTGATCTTAAAGCTAGAAACATATTACTTATTGATTTTATTATGTAACAAAGCGCAGCTCACAGCAATCTCATAGATGGGGGCCTCCGAGAATCTACTGCCTGGAAAGTCTGTGGAAGATAAGTGACTCCTTAAATCACCCACTGGAAAAAAAACACTCCCTGGGAGGGCAGACGTGCTGCATCATGGGATGCGCCTGACTGCTCGGGACAGTAACATAACACAGTGCATTAACTGTGCCTTATAGTGAAGAGAGGGCACTTGGACTGGGGCAGAAAAATGGGTCCAGTAGAACCTTTTAGTGTTATAATCATGGGGTGTAGAGAATCTCAAGCTCTCAGACTGTGTTGGAGGACAAATAATCAGAATGTATCACTCAGCTCCATTGCTCATGGACTGACTGTCCATGCATCCCTCCTCCAAGTGGCCCCATAAACAGGATGTTATGAGATTTCTGTGAACACCAGCCTGGCTGCAATTTTCAACATATTAAGACCCAAAAATGTTTTACCAACTGTACAACATGGCAGTTATAATCTCTCTAGTCATCATCTCTTCCTGCACTTAAAACTCTTTATTTGAAACCAATACAACTATTTACACACCTCTACAACAGCAAGGCGTGTAGGGAGAGCCACAGCTCTATAATCCATGTGAATGGCTGCATTTCCCAAAACCCCTATGGAGGTGATGCAGAGTGTGAGATGATGCATTGAGAAGAAGACACGTATATGGATTCTTTGAATCTATATTTCAGTATGTTTCACTGGCATGACAATCAGCACATTTGTACCACCAAAGCAAGGTAACACTATTAAACAATTTTGAGAACAAGAACACTCTGCACAACAAGAGCCACAAGATATCTACAGACACAAAATGCCCTTCTCAGCTAGTTTTCCCTGAGGGTGGTAACTTTCCACAGATTTGGGCTTCCTACCAAAGGTCAGGGAGTTTGAGATCTGGCCCAGTATTTTTGCTGTTTCTAGTATTGTTCCTAGGCTCTCGACTGAAACCAGTGTTGTCGTACCTGGGATCTGATGGCGCCACTCTTCCAGCTTAGCTGCAAGTGCTCCTATCACCAATGGGAGTACTTTGTTTTTCACCTTCCACATTCTCTTGCATTATTCTATCGAGCCCTAGTATTTCTCCAGCTTCTCATATTCCTTCTTCCTGATGCTTCTGTCACTTAGAATAGCCACATCTATCGCCGCTGCTGTTTCCTCCTCCTTAGTTATTACCACTGTATCTGGTTGGTTAGCCAGCACCTATTTATCTGCCTGAATGTGGAAGTCCTACAGGATCTTGGCTCTGTTGTTCTCCACCACTCTCTGTGGTACCTCCCATTTAGACTTGGGAATGTCCAAGCCATATTCCTTACAGATGATTCTTTATATGATCCCTGCTACTTGGTTATGCCTCTCAGTATATGCCATCCCTGCCTGCATTTTGCAGCCCACCACTAGGTGTTGGATTGTCTCAGGGGCTTCTTTACATAGTCTGCACTTGGAGTCTTGTACTTGTACTGCCATGATCAGTGCCTCTGTACTGTCCTTCATTCCTCCCTTTTCCAGCCACTGGTAGGATCTCCTCATGTCAGCAAACCTTTGCTGGTACATTCCATGGAGGGGCTTATCCTGCCAAGGCACCTACTGTGCTTCCCTACTATCCACATCCCCTATCTGCTTCAGACACTCCCCTAGCAGCTCATGTTTTGGGGACAATGCTTGGATATACTCATGGGATTTTCCATATCTCATTCAGGACAGTAGTCATTACTTTACAGGTCCATTCCCCCTTCCATCCGACAGGTGTACAGTTTTGAAGTTTTTGGGTCTTGATGTCTGCAGCTTCCAATTCCTCTTTTAGCAGACTTACTATGGTAGCTGGGTATCTGATGACTGGCAGGGCATATGTGTTGATGACTCTGATCTTGTTCTTCCCATTCCCATTCACTGTATTCAAAGTATTTTGGTGTTGTGATCTTCCAAGTCTCTGCCTCATGGTTCCTATGTGATTGGAGGAAGTCTAGTTTCTCTTGACTTATTATGACGCTGTGCTGGTTCTCCAACATTCAGCGCAGGCCTTGTTAATCCAGACAGCGTCCAAGCCAGCTGAGATGATTCGTTTTATTCTCTTCTGCACTCTAATATTAGCATCTAAGGACTCTTACTGAATATTGGTTGTAGTTCTGGACAGGGAATTGAACCCTGAATTGTTTCCCCACATGCTACATGGTGGTGTTATCTGCTACGCTGTACAACTATATACATTTATATATTATGTGGTGAAGGTTCAAGAACAGAGGTTGGGGCATAGAAAATCTGAGACAACAGAAAAAGAGCTAGAGTGAGTTCTACATCCTGCAGCCTTTGTCTGTGCTGGTACTCATCTTATCTTGTCTGGATTGCGGTGAATGGGATCAGGTGTGCGAGGCGGATCCACTTGATGCATCTGTGGTACTGAGAACTGACATTTAGACAGTAACCCCTTGGTATCTGAATCTAATTTGTCCTTGAAAATGTGCTGGATAATAAAATTGTGGAATCCGAATGCTTTTTTCCCATTATTTTAATGGGAAAAACAAACAAACAAACAAACAGACAGACAGACAGACACTGTGTTCCCAGCCCATCCAAAAATACTTATATATAGTACTGTGCAAAAGTCTTAGGCACCCGTGGGAAAAATGCTATAAAGCGAGGATGGTTCCAAAAATGATGCCATGAATACTTATTAATCAATAAACCTTCTAAAAAGTTCAGTAGACAAAAAAAACCTCAGTCAGATCAATATTTGGCGGGACCACCCTTTGCCTGTAAAACAGCATCAATGCTCTCTGTAGCATCCACCTCTTTGACCGCACTAACAACACTTATGTACTAAATGCAACCACTTCAGGGGTAATACAGCTCGGTAATCTAAAATGTGTTATTACTATTTACCTTTCGACTTACTGACCCTAATACTGCCCCATAACTCAGCTGGTTATATATAAATACAACAGAGAACCAGATAACAACAAAATAATTAGTCTAAAGTGCATAGCAGTTTGTGTATGTATTAAAATGTCCTTACCTGTGTGCGTGTATGTATGAGTAACTGTGTATTTGTATTATTTGTTTGCCAACCCCTAGTGTGGCTCTTATACTGCACGTAGGGGACACAAATAAAAGGCATATATGAATACAAAATTCAGTCATTCTTTTTTGTGGGGAAATAAGGAATTGGAAATATTAGACTTATTGTGCGTCTTGATGGATGCTTCGGACTTGGAGTCCGCCTGAGGGCCACAGATGTGATTGATGGCCGGCCATAGCCGGGGGTTTGGTCTAATGAAAGTTCTTTTTGTGAGGTGAAATTGCAAAACTATAAAGGACTGTTCGCTGTAGCGAGTTTTTACCCATTGAGCCACCGTACATCGTGGATGACTGCACGTTATGCCAAGAAGTAGCTTTTGCCGAGCTTTAACGGTGGAGATCGTCCAGTGCAAATGAACAAAATCGCAAGGAGCCTTGAATATGTGTTGTTTTGGAAATTCACTGCAATAAATAAATAAATAGATAAATAAAATCGTCATACCCTATAAAATTGTTCTGCTAATGCTTTACCGGGTCATCCTGCACCCTAGCTTAATCGCAAAGCGTTATTTTTTTATTTTTTTTGTTTTGGAGTTTGATCTTCCGCTCACCGTTCTTCTTTCTTTACCTGGACTTGACACTGCTTTGAAAAAGAGACAGTCTTTCGTGGCACATCAGTGAGCTCTGCAGCCTTTGACATGGAAGGCCTTGACAAGTGAGCCTTAACCTTTACGTCCCAATCACTGTCACAGTCAGGAGGGGCCATGCTTGTTCATAGCCCTGGACCCGGGGTGATGTCCGATTGTTTATACGCTGTGAGAGGACTGCAAATTTCACACGCTAATCTCACATTGCGAGCACGGCAGCCAGGTTGAATACCTGTTGAATGCCAGTGGAATCCTGGGGGTTGCCAGCCTGCCAGCTGTATGATTCATTCTTTTTAATTTTATATATTTCATGCACATATGCTCGTGTTATTAAATTAGTATGCAGGCAAAGAATAAACAGTGATGCGCAAACTCAAAAATATATTCCGTGCGTCCCATTGTGATTCCCCTGACCAAGATTTGGACAACTACCTGATCTCTATTTGAGGACATCAAATCACCTTGGTCAAAGCAGCATAGGTAAGAGGTGCCAAAATATTGTCATCTGCTTTATTTATTTACTTCCCCCAGCTGAATTCATGAGATCTGAAATGCTCCTTGCCCTTGTTTCTTTGTTATGTTCTCTCCCTCTTTTTGCAATTGCCAAGAAAAATTAGACAACCCCCTCCTTTTATCTTACTTTTATGCAAGAGGAGAATAGATCAAAGACAGTGGCGATGCAAATCGCCCCCCCCCCAGGTCCCACCAAGGACATGCATTAACAATGTTCATAACTCAGTTCTCACACCCAGACTGCCAGTAGCATTAATTATCGGATTGCTTCCCATCTATCTAAATATAACAAGTGTGTGTTGGGCTTGGGCTTTATCGGGAGGTAAGCAGTCTTCAAAACCGCTGTCACTACTGTGTTCATTTATGAAAACAGATCACGCAGTCAAACCATCATGATTTGGAAACCATCGCACTGTAGTTCTGTGCATTTTTAATGTCTCATACCTAAGCTTCCTAATGTCTATATTACTTCTCCACACGTTCTCCTCTCTTCTGCCACATCACAGAGCAGGTAAAGCACTTTGGATGAATTCTGGAGTGGCATCTTTACAATATCTTTTAAGCTCCCTCTTGGCTGAGGAACTGAGAGATGACTGAGCGGATGGTAAGTTGTCAGCGACACTTTGTGACTGCAAACCATATGCCAAGTCCTGGGGAAAAGTACAGTGGCTCACATAATTACAGTGGTAAGGGGTCAAATTTTTCGACAATAATTTAACAGATAGGAGACTTCTTAAAGAAGCGTAACTTCTTTTCTACTTAATTTGTAGAATAAACACAAGGCCCTCCATTCGAATGTTAAATGTAAAAAGCATAGCAGTATCAGTGCTTTCCCCGGAAATAATACTTATGGATGATACATGTTGAGACTGGAAGTCTCAGGGTGCACATTTTTACTCTATTGACCATTGTCATTAAAAAATAACATCCCTTTGATTTACATAGAAACACTTTTATTTTATAACACCCTTTCTAACGTGTAGGTGACCTCAGGAACTGTATAAATCTGATTGCCTTTTGGTTTATTTTGCAAGCCCCCCCCCCCCCCCCCCCCCCCCNTCCTCCATTAACTTGCTTTGGCTACATATTTTTTTTTCAAACCCCCCCCCCCCCCCCGTCAAGTTGATGGCAGGGGAAAACCTAAGTACTGCATAGTGCTTGTAAAAAACCATGACCATGACTGTATCTGTGGCTTTGTTAAAAAGTTTTACTTTAAACTCTTAAAATTATGTCAAATAACAGCCTCAATGAATGGACTGTGCTTTTAAAAGTGCGTGAGCAGCATCTTAACTGGTTTGCCGGTGAAGTCACCAAAAACAGCAGTAGGTGCGTAAATTACGCAGCAGGTGTTTCGAGGAGGGTGTACGAATGGCACTGTCTCAAAGTCCAAATGCTGGCTGTGGAAATTTAAGACGCATACTGTATATCAGGTGTTTACAGGGTTGGGTTTAACAGTGTCAGCAGGTACGGTGGGCTTTCTGAAATAATGTTAGCATTATATGACAAAACTAACCATATCAATGCACAAAATAAGTCAACTGTAATTTTATCTTTGTTTTAGGACACGTTGTTTTTCATTTTAATTTGACTACAGGTAAGAAATGTTTTTTTGAAATGATGCAAGAGAACAATGCAACATTTGAATTTCATACTTTGTTTACAGATAATATTATTATTTACATGCAGTGATCCTGAATCCACTCTGGGATTAATATTAAAGTATGTTCATACTACAGTAACAGTATCAGGGCGAACCTCACTGATGAAACATGTTTTGGTCTTTTTATCCGGTAGGATAAACTTTAATAAATGTATCCTGCCGGATGAAATGCAGAACTTTGGGTAAACTGCAGAGCACTTTTAAACCTGTTCCCTGTTGAATGTTCCCTCTGTTCAAGCGAGTATTTGGAAATGACTTTGTTTAACGTCTGCTCTGTTTGCAGATGCAAAGAATCTAGAGGTGCAACACCATACAGCTATTTTATTCTGTATCCATAACCGACCTACAAAAATGTATGGTGAACATTTTCCTGTAAAACAATTTTTTGCACTCTGAAATCCAAAAATCCAAACGCAGGAGCACAAATTTGCTTCCTCAGTGTTTGTTGTTGGTTCAGTGAGCAACAAATGTATTGTATTCAGTTTCTAAAAGTCAAGCATTATAAAAGACACCCTTCAAACCCAGGTTGTGAAACTAACATGGATGTCCTATTCGCCGCCTTAGGTCTGCACAATAAGTGGGGATCATTTTTCCAGGTGTGCTGTGTTCCGGAATGGATGTGGATAATCATTTTGCATTGTTAGATGACCAGCAACCATATTCCCTGTGACGTCAGTATTTTTCTGCTGGATTAATGAGAAAACACCACAGTCTATAGTGTTTGCCACAGCAGCGTAATAATCCCCGGAATGTTTTCAGTTACATCCATAAATTCCCAGTCCTCTCTAGTGTTTCCCCTACCATTGATCGTGTGCCTTGTGAATTTCAGCACTGTTGCGTGTCTTCATTTCGATGACAAGACAAATCATGTGGTTGTTACTACTTGCATTAAATGTCAAGTGACTGCCACAGATGCGACATTACATGTGCCATCACATAAGTTGTCCGCTGAGAGGGCTGCCTGAGAGGGAATCCAATTATCTTCAGAATGAATGCCGTTCTGGCGAATCATCCCGTGGACCTTTGCCAATGTTGCTGACAAAACTTGTCACCTCCTTCATCTGAAGAAGCACAGTCTGCCGGTATTGAAGGCAGAGTGTTTAGGCTGAACCACAGTATATGTACTGCCTTAACAAGGGAGCGTATGCTCATACAGTGTTTACCAGCAAAAAGTAACCTGTCTTATTTCACACACACACACACACACACACACACACACACACACTATGCACTAAGTACTATGCAAAAGTCTTAGGCACCTGTGAGAAAAATGCTATAAAGCGAGGATGGTTCCAAAAATAATGCCACGAATACTTAATGATGAATAAACCTTCTAAAAAGTGCAGCAGACAAAAAAAAACCTCAATCAGATCAATATTTGGTGGGACCACCCTTTGCCTTTAAAACAGCATCAGTTCTCTTATGCAAACTTGCATGCAGTTTAAGGTAGAGGTTGGTAGGTTCTTCCAAACTGGCCACAGTTCTTCTGCACACTTTGACCGTCTCTGCATGTCCTCCCAGACTGACTCGATCGTGTTGAGATCAGGGCTCTGTGGGGACCAGACCATCTGTTGCAGGATTCCTTCTTTTTGCTCAAGATAGTTGTGTATGACTGAGATGTTGG
Organism: Arapaima gigas; assembly: GCA_900497675.1. NCBI lineage: Eukaryota > Metazoa > Chordata > Actinopteri > Osteoglossiformes > Osteoglossidae > Arapaima > Arapaima gigas. The sequence goes on along the minus strand of UFQX01000165.1, from coordinate 40,790 downwards.
GTGTTTGAGGTCATTCTCAGGCTGCACAATGAATTTGGGACCCATCAGAAACCTCCCTGACGGTAGATAATCTACCTGTACTTCTCAACACACATTCAAGTTGCCTGCCTAGCACCTTTGCACAGTACTGTGTGTACGTATATATTTGTATTATGTAACATTGTTTGCAGATGTCAACCGGAGTTCCGTGTGACACTGAAAGTTGTAGTAATAGCTATTATATGTGTTTTTGTAGATGCATTTTCAGGGATTTGCCTTCCTAATTTTTTTGTTGTTGGCAGACAACTGAGAAGTTGAGTTCTGTAATTCGGAGTGTAAATCACTGTGGTGCTAATAATATCTGTCCTCCCCCTCAGTGAAGTCCGGAGAGAAAACACATCAGAGGCAGACATGCTGCACACACCGGCTCTGTGTGTATGGCTGTATAATTAGGAACAAAGTGAGGCGCTGCTAGGATCCAGTTTATGTATTCCAGCATCACGCCGCAGATGCAGGGCCTGTCGACACTTCACCCAGCGTTTTCCAGTGTATTCTGCTTTCCAGTGAATGGTTCTGTCTGTGTGGTTCATCCTCTAGCACCCAAGGTGGTTGTCCCTCACACACACACATAGACATGAGGACACACACATAGAAAACAGTACGGAGACACCAAAGTGGTGGTGAATGTCATATCCCAACACCCCTGAAGGATTCTGGTCTCATTGATTTAAACGTTTTCCGGCCAACACTGCTTCCCCTCAGATGAAGCGCTTTGGATTATACGCTGCTCTGGTAGAGAAGCTTTTGTGAAACGTGTGCCGGCATGACAATCCACTATGTGTACGGCAGGGTTTGCAGCGACGTTGGCTCGGACTGCTGGTGAGAACTGGAGCGGGGTGTGCAAACAAAAACCGTTCTACTTTCTTTAAATGGCAGTATAGATAAAGTGAAGAAGTGGCTTCATGACAAGTGGCAACTTGCTCCTCTTCATTATTTTTTAACAATTCACATCATCGTGTGCAAATAGCTGTTGGATATATGTTTTTTCTCCTTGTGGGCATTACAAGTTTAGTCAGCACTGAGAAGTGCTCTTAGTTTTGTACATGTTTGGCTTCAGATATAATAAATGATTCACACTTAGGTATTGATGCAATTGTAGTAAATACATTAACCTAAGATTTAACCTAACCGACACTGTGATAAAAACAAATGGCCATCCATCCATTATTAATAACAGCCTATCTAGAGCTGGGCTGTGGTGGTCCAGTGTCTGTCCCAGATCCTTTCTGGAAAACCCTGAACAGAACAGGACACCAGTCCATCACAGGGCAAACACACACATTCACTCACACATATGCATCCAACACCCAATTTAGTGTCACCAGTTACCCTGAGGCATGTGTGGAGGATTCAAACTCACATCCAAGCAGCCCAAGAGCTTTGTGTCACCAGCACTACTTGCTGTACTACTGTACCTAACATACTTGATATTTAAATGATGTTTTTCAATATTTAGAATGCTGAACGATCAAAGGCACTTTTACAAAAATACTTAAAGGCTTAGTACTGAACCTTTTGCATTTCCATTCGAAAACACTCACTTTCTTCTTGTGCAACACATTTTCATAAAGTTGTTTAGGTAGTTTCTATAGTGTCGGGCAGTTCTTAAATTATCTGGAACAAAGCTTAAGTAAATAAAGTAAATAAAATCAGTGATGCTTTTCAGAAAAAATAGAATCTCAGCCCATAGTTTATAGCAGTAAAGCTGGAAACAGTGCTTTTGCCTAAATGTTCTCATGTGCACGTTAATAGATACAGCGCTGAGACTGTCAAGATGGAAAATCCATTAGTTTCCATTTCCATATTAATAATTAATAGTTAAAACAATGGAGGTCATCAAGTCATTCATTTGAAACAATCTTCTTCCATGAGTGAAACCACTCTTGAGGATGCCTTGAAACCACAGCAGTTTTAAAACGTCTTTTGTATTTATGAAAAGAATACGACTCCATGATAGACTCTGGACTGCTGTGACCCTGACCAAAACAAGCGGGCAATGAAAATGAGAGATGAGATGAAACATGACAAAGATATTTCAAACTGCACATTTGCATTGCAAGAAAGCATCAGTCTTTTCTATATTTGGATAACTTTTGTATCAGACACAGGCGGAAATGCTGTTATGCTGTTTACTGCACACTACAAGGAGAGTAATGCTCATATCTTCCTTCATATACTAAGAAAAATATCTCCTGGAGTAACCTCATTTCTGTGCCTCTCATATTCTGTATTGTTTAAAAAAGCACCACATTTACTGTAGTGTGGTATTTTCTACACTGTACCGTAAATGAGCTGGACTTGGACAACTGAGCTTACATATTCACGTTCTCTGTTTCATTGAGCTATGCTGCTGAAATGTTTGACATGACATACATCACAGCGTATCGGTCAGAAGGAACATCCACTTCACCTTTGAGCGCACTAAGGTTATAAAGTAGGTACAATACTGCTGATCGGCTTAATGTGCAGAAACTTGCATCCATCGCCGGCACTCGAGAGCAGCCATATTCAGCTGTTATTCGTAACAATTAGTAAAACAGTTATCTGGGCGGAATTTCATTTGTCCTGGCAGAATGTCCAGTTACGTGTTTCTACAGTCCTCGGCTCATTATTTACAGAAAATCAAACTCTCCAGAGAAACTGCATGTCTTGTCAACATTATTTGTACCCTCACATTTTTAGGTAGATCATGTACAGTATCTCCTGAAAAAAGTGCACAGTGAAACAGCTTTGGTCTATATACGCTCATTTGTTTGACACAGAGCAGCACGCGATAAATAATAATAAGTAAAAAAGGACCTGTGTGGAAATGGAAAAACTGAAAAGTTGTCATGACACAAATATTGCCCCCTTCTGAATAATTCAAATCTGTTCTTTTAGAACTAGATTCTTACTGAAGTGACATTAGACTCACCTGGGATAAATTGCCAGAACTCACATGACATGAGTTAACCAATGAATGATGGCTTCTAATGCTTAAAAGGGTCACGTCCCTGTTCCTTGTCGAAAATGGTGAACACAAGAGAGCTGTCTAAAACTAGATAGTAAATCATAAAAAGCTATTATCACCAAATGTAAAAATCCAAAAGAGTACAAGGCCATCTCCAGAGTCCTTGGCATCCCTGTTTGTATAGTTTGGAATGTTATTAAGAAGTTTGCTGCACATGGAACTGTTAAGAACTTTCCAGGATGTGGTGGGAAGAGAAAAATTGATCAAAGAAATCTTCAAAGGTTGGTGCAAACTGTTGAAAAAACACATGCAACACATCCAAAGACCTTAATGTTGACCAGCAGCAATTTGGAATGATGGTTTCAATCTGTATCAAACGTCACCCACTAAGCTGAGAAGCGTTCTATGGATGAAGGACCAGGAGAACCCCACTGTTCAAAGAGAAACATAAAAAGGCACAACTGATCTTTGCACAAACTACCTAGAGAGACCAGCATCCTTCTGGGAAATTATTCTGCTAACTGATGAAACCAAAAAGAGCTTTTTGGCAATGCTGACCAGCGATTTGTTTATAGATGAGGAAATGAAGCTTATACGGAAAAGATCACATTATCTACAGTTAAATGTGGTGGAGGTTCCACAATGTTGTAGGGCTGCATTTCTGCCTTTTACTAGAGACCGTAAATGTATTAAGGGAATCATGAAATTAAGGGATTACCAAGGCATTTTAGAGCAACCTGTGCTACCAAGGGTCAGAGAACTTGGTGTCGGTTGAACATCATGGGTGCTCTAGTAGGACAGTAACCCAGAAGCACATTCAAAAGCACAAAATAATAATGTCAAAATGAAAAAAAGGGACTGTGTCAAAGTCCCCAGCAATGAGTCCTCCTCTCAATCTAGTTGAAAACCTTTGGAAAGAGCTGCAATCTGCAACTGGTAGAAAGAATCCTGCAAACAATCAAGTTACAACAAATTGGAATTAGAAGAGAGAGAAAAAACTACTAGTAGAAGATTGCAAGATGCTTATAGATGGTACAAGAAACCTATGAAGGCTGTAATCACTGCCAGGGGTTGTGCAACCTAGTATTGGAAGGGAAGGGTCCCTTTATTGCTGTTCAGGTCATGTTTTCTTTTTCTTCTGTGAAAAAACTGCGTGTAAGTTGAAAAAAACGTCTTCTTATCATACAACTTTGCACATCCTATTAAAATATTCTGATGACCAAAAGTTGGAATAGTCCCAGTTACTGCTCATGATATTGTACACGATATATCTAAAATGCAATGCAGTGTTGACCACAACTACATGCCTAATGTTCCAGTTTTACTAAAATTTGCTTTCTATGGTTCAGCTCAGAAAATGAAGACCAAGAAAATTTCTAATCAGTTTCAGCTCATCTTCTCTTTATATTGCAGGTTTATTAGGTACAACAAGACAGAAATGTTACTGTGCCTGCGGTTTCCCTGTGCAAGTAGGATACAAGAAAGACAGTTGTTATTGTCTCTGAACAGGCAGTGAGAACACCTCTGTGGATGATGTACAGTATTTATGCAGTGGTGTGAGTTTCAGTCCAGGGGGCCACAGAATTCCAGTAGTTTCACTTGCCTGGGAGTCTGACTTCCCCTATCTGTTACCTATTTTAACAGGTAACAGTGGAATAAAAGTCTCAAATTTCCTGAGCTCTGCAAGGATTTGACACCAACTAAAAATACATATATCATCTATTCAACCTTCAGGAAACAATTTTTTTTTATATCCAGGTAATATGAAAGTTATTACCTCTGTTCTGTCCTCTTGCCACATCAGTGACTTACAGAACTAACCGACTACTCTTTTCTCCTGAAATTAAGGCTGTCAAAATAAAATGCAAAAAACCTTCAATTTTTACTTTTAAATCTTTAATTAAACTCATTCAGTGAAGAAAAAACCCATCAAGGCTGCATTAAAGGTTGATGTACTTTTTTAACTGATGCCTACTGAACAGCTGTATAAAAACTGGAGGGCTCCCACATGGAGAGCCCTCTAAGAAAAAGTTTACGTTTACAAGGGGATAACTGGTAAAAGGATAAAAATAAGGAAAAATACCACTTCCTCGTTCTGACCACCAAGTTTACATAATGAGCTGAATTTCCTACAAGGATAGACAATGTACTCCATAAAATGCGTAGACTCGACACACCAACAAGACAAATAAGGCCGGTTAGATAAGAATGAAATTCTGAGGCAAAATAAGACCACGAACTGTGAAATAAAATACTGCTGAGAGGGCATTTTGGGTCTTTTTTCTAAAAATATCAGTTCCTTTGGATAGCTGCCTGGAGCAACCTGACTCTCTAGCAGAGGTTCATGTGCAGCTGGACTCAGACCTCAACTACTGGGCCTAAAAAAACCGCCCATCGGTTGTTGTCTCCAGGGCTCACCGCCACCTCCCAAGTAATGATTCGTGTTTGAACTTTTAATTTGTTCCTAATGCCCAACTAGTAGTAATGGTCCATCTCACTAGCAAATAGCACCCTTTTGACTCCTGTATTGCAATGCCAGTGTCAAATTTAAGAAAAAAATATTCCTAAATTAAGCAATATGTCTTTTCCGTACTAAGACGTATACAGCAAGAGGCTTTTGCGAGACCAGCTTGTTTTGAGTGCTTTGAGAGATTGCAAACATTTTGTTTACTTTTCAGTTAAGCCACATTCCAGTTCTATGAAATGTTATTCATACTTGAGTAAAAATCCATCCATTATCAATAATCACTTTATCCTGGTCAGGGTTGAGGTGGTCTAAAGCCTGTCCCAGAACCATCGGGCTCAAGGCTATGCGACTTCACACTGAACAGGATTTCAGTCCATTGGACCGCAATGTGTTTTTCATTAAGATAGTTTAACCCTCGTATCAGCTTTGTGTATTCAGCTATATAAAATCCTGACCGTGTAAAATAAAACAAAAACGATGCTGTAGTGCATGTACAAGGCAAATAATGTTGACAAATTATCATAAAACGATAAAGACTGCTTTGCATGGTTATTTGAATATATACACATGGCATTTAGCTGCTGCAGTGCTGAGAAAATACGGCACCGTGGTTCACCTTCTCAAGGTAAATTACCAAACTCTAACCCACGACACAGGCAAGAGCCATGATTGTAAGTCTTTTTAATGCATTGGCATTAAGTCAATTGCACATTACATTACTATCTAACTCAGTTCAAATAAAAACATTAACAAGTCTTTTAATATCATTACTTTCAGGACAACAGGATATCATTTTACGAACCCTTTAAGAAAGATAAGTTCTCCTAATTTATACGTTATATAGAATTACAGAGTGCATGCCTCCGCTGAGACCGGTGGAAGTTTTTTGGTCTTATCAAAAATTGATGCAGCTGCCGCCATGTCCGAATCGCCTCTGCGATGACGGATTTGGATAATGTGACCAATCTACTAATCATGCGTCTATACTGAAGGACTATGGACGGGACCGTGCTGAGGGTTTTACCTGGAGGGGGGTGAAAACTGCCACCATGATCGAATCAGGAGAATATGATTCTATATTTGCTGCTGGGACTCGGTTGCTATGGTAATGCTACACTGAAGCTCTGATAATTGCCCGTCGTGTCTTTCCATTGTGAAGAAATACACTAAAGGAACAAGAGTGGGTGTGGGCTCGCCATCACGCTCAGACAACATGTTAGCAACTTTAAATAAACTACACGGATTGATAATTGATGTGCAAATGAACTACCACTACCCTTCCATTCATCTCTGTGGACATATTGGCCCCCTTATCCAATTTAGAAATATTGATTTAACATTTGGGTTACTTGCAGTATATTAGCCTGCGTTTTGTCATTTGTTTAAAGGCGGGTGTGGAGAACCTGAAAGCTCTGTCCTTACGGTTGAGAGGGGCATTTTCAATATATTTTACTGATTTTATTTTATTACTTGCTTGCTTTGAATTTTGCAAATTTATTACACTTAGTGTACACAAGAAATAAAGCTTGCTCTGCAAAGATACATAAAACATGTATTGTATAATCCATAAAAAGCTACATCAGTGGTTGAAGTAAAGCTGTTAATTTTCTGAAAGAAGTCTTTATGTAGTGTTCTTTTCATGCTATTGCACGAGATGCGAGTTGTGGCTTCACTTTGGTACAAAATGCCTTTTTTCCTTTTCACATTTGTATTTCTGGCACTCTTGCATATGTATCATTATAAGTGTGTATTTTGGATAAACATTTGCATGTATGTAATTTTCCTGTAATATCTCCACCCAACATCTCATGGCACAGTTGCTGGTTTTGAGCTTGTGAGACAAAGGGAACAAATTAAGTTGTAAGTTAAGTTAAATAAGTTATATTGCTGTTTATGCAATATACTTTGAATTCAATTCAATTCAATTTATTTTTATAGAGCACTTCTTCTCACACAGTGACTCAGAGCCCCTAACAGCAGATCAGGATAATGGAACGGAAAACAAGTATATAGTGAAGCTATAGATGAAGGTTAATGAGAACAACTATACAGGGTATAAGTGCAAAACAGTAAACGTGCCAGCAACTGAGGAGAGGAAAACAAAAACTCCCAGCCAGGAGGCGAGGGAGAGAAATAACCCTCTGGGGGTCTGAGTGCCAGTGACCACCCACCCCCTCCTGGGCTTCTACACGTGGACATTGGTGCCAGAAGTAACACCTAACAATGGTTATACTAAGGACAATGCTAGACAGTGAAGCTGAGTCAAGTGATGTTAAAGTGCAGGTGAGCTGGTCACATCATCAATATACTTGTTACTAGACACTAAGTAAAACTGAATATTGAACATAAGCATCAGAATCAGATCAAATCCTTCGCATTCTTTTCTTCTTCAACATAGACGCAATTGTTATTGTCAACAATCGTTTTGAAATGTGGAAAACTGGCAAGAAGACCGATGGCGGTTTGACGTTCTACAGGAAGAGGTAATATTATTAATTAAACATGTGTTATTGGACTGGATTCAAGAAGGCTTCCCTGAGACAGAAATATCCATTCAATATTAAATAATATCTGAATATTTAGGATAAGCATTTCCTTAGTGAGCCATGCATTTCCTGTATGATTTTTAAAAAAATTTTGACGTGATGCCGCTCACCCACCATATCTGGTTTTCACTAACACGAGTGACCCAGAGAAGGTCTCCTGCAGGAGACATCAGCAGGTTTTACGGGTCAATTTAAAACGTAACAACTTTGCACCAAAACAGTCCCTCAGCAAACAAACGGGTTACACCTTCACTTCAATGGATATAAATCTTATTTTGGGGTTTTTTTGAGCTATTTCTTTAATTGAAGTTGGTCGATGAGCTGCTCCTCACTATCGGCTATGACAACATGACATATAGCATAGGAACAGCGCGCTGTCAAAGGACATCAGTTGCATACAATTTTTGTGACCACCACTTCTTTGGTCAAAAAAGTATTGAGTATATAGGCTTTAACCATTTTTCAGTGAACATTTCAGAAGTCGAGGGTAACCATTTTCAAAAATATGTTTGAAATATTTCAGTAATTTTTCTCAGTGTGGCCTGTGGATGTAGACACCAAGTGGTACTATTGCCTCTCATTTGTCAAACAGTGTTAGGGCTTTATGACACTTTCTTTTTACAGAGTGCACCCCGTGGGAGAGCGGGAGGCGGGGGGGACACGAGAGTATTTGGCAAGAGAAGACGGCGCGTGAGCCGATCTGCTGTGCGATAAAAGATGCATGGGTGTCTTTTTAAGAGCAGCCATCCAGGTCTCACACAGAACACCTACGAATGCTCTGATCAGGCCCCAGAGCACAGGACAGGAGGTGAGCGGCACGGGGTGGATCCTATTTCAGGCTACACCCACAACCACCATATGCCCACCTGTTCAGCCTTATGTGGAGCCCTTACTGCAGTATAACTTAAACCTCAAGTGATTTACAATGGCTTGAAATTTTGGGTGAATTCTCATTTTTGTGAAACTTTCCATTAACCACATAATATTAGTGGCTATTTTCACGGACAAAGTTTTTTTTCTTGCAGAGTTGAACTGGATTATTAGACGGCAGAAAGTTGAACTGTTTGTTTTATGGCTGTTTTCAGTCTCTTCTCATACAGCATGCAGCTTAGGGTCTGGGGGGGATTGAGAAGCTTCATGGGAGGGTGCAGGTGTGTTAAGCTGCAGTCCTGGAAGTCTGAGTCCAACAGGTTTCTCTACTCACCTTACACCACTAAGAGCTCGGAACAAAGACATAAAAGTGGTTCAGTTGACACCGGGCTGTTTATCAACAGCCTTGGTATACTGCCTATGGATCGGAAACAAAAAACTGAGTTCCCACTTGGAATCCAACTATTCTGCCATTGAGAAGTGTCCCCCGTCATCGACATGCTGCAATACTGGACTTGCAACCTTCTCGTCAAAAAAGTGACATTTCAAGCAATCCTGCCCTTGCATTAAGAATGGATGATCAAAGCCATTTAAAATGATATGTATCACCTTCCCTTGTTTCTCCGGAATATTTTACACCGTATTATATCAGCTCCTCAGTTAATGCTAATCAGCATCAAAGGTCTTTGGATTTCTTCCCTGCTGGGACCGCTGACTTTCAGGATGACATGCTCCAGTGAAGTGAGCCTTGGTGGACCACCAGGGTCATAAACCTGAATTTTATGCTAGAATATTGACAAAATCTGAACAGTCAAGCCCAGATTCTCAAGAGAAATGCTCCTGAAGCTTTTAAAAACACATTTAAATCACTTCTGATGTAAACCTCAAAGCCCTAAAACCAAAATAACCACTTAATTTAAAACCTGCTGTAAAAAACAAACAAAACTCTCCCACCTTGGCCTGCAGGGCCTGAGGACCTCTTCTAGAGCACTTCTAGACACAGCTCTATACCATACAGTGCCAGTGCTGTGGATGCCAACCATTGCATGTGTTTAAAATGTTTCCATTAAATTTTCCGGTTTCAATTTCATTTTCTATTTTGTAAATGCGATTCCATGCATGAAACTCATCAGATTAACAACAGCGTTGATGTAAGTGTAATGTAATAGCTCAGAAGATGTGGAGACCGGGGCTGTGTCAGTCATTCCATAGCGTGGTTAAACAGAGTGTTATTGCAGGACGTGCACGGTGTAAGAAATTCAAAAGCTTTCATTTTCAACTCTCTGACCGAAGCATCCAAAGAAATAATATTCCAATGAGGACATTTTAATTAATTTTGCAAGAAACAATCACCGTTGCCGACCAGAAATGGGACACATCACACAAAGATACATACAAATGACAGGTGATATTTTTACATGTCAAAATTTTGAAGAGACTTGACAGCTCAGACTGTCAGTTTTTAAGACGTTCTGTAATGGATTCCACTCTGGAGGAATGTAGGGATGTCCTGCAATAACACTAATCCATCAGTGTAGGTGTTAGAAGATATTCTCCACCCTATGCTGTGATTGCTTTCCATATGACTATGATATACCATCAACAAATTTTTCCTCTACTGAGAAGCCCAGAGAGTCAGTTCAGATCAAAAAGTGTAGAGGTGACTTGACTTCCGACTTGAATTTAGCCAACCTGGTTTTCTCTTACGTTATTGAGACAACCATCTGACTGGCTGGTCACTTAAAGATAAACTCTCGCTCACCTGGTTAGATTTTCTTTTTTTCCGTCTGTTAAATTCGGCAAATAAATAGTGACTGTGTATTATAATTAGCAGAAAGGGAGTTTTTTCAACGCAGAACAAATAATCTGGCCATGGATGCCCAAACTTTTGCATACATCTGTACATTCACACACTACTGGCAGTTAACGATTCCCCAATTTGCCTGAAACACACGTCTTTGGACCGCGAGCACCGAGAGAAAAGCCCAACAGACACAGGGACTCCACACAGATTGAGCCGGATTTAAACCTATGCATCACTGGAATGCCCAAAGGATAAAAAATACTATATAAAATGTTATAGTACTGTGTTGTGCTGTAACTAAATGGAAACAGATCTGTGTTGGGCCCACTCTGCACTATGCGTGTCTACTACCAGCATTCAACTCTCTGCTCTCTGCATTTCGGGTGTAGAACCACTCTGCCTGTGGTGTTACAAGCGTGCGACACTTGCAACAGGGCAAAGTGCCTTGGGAAAACCTAGAGAAGTACAATTCAGATCCTTGGAAGGGGTTGGTTGTTATAACCAGCAGTTAAGGTACTGAAAGCGGAAATAAAAGGAACGGCAGTACAATGTAGAGCTTCGCCTGGCAGAAAACAACCTAAGCCACACCTCCAGTGCCTTGACTGATGGCTGCCCTGGGGGGTCACGCTTCATTAACGGAAACGAACCCTGATGCAGCCAAGTAATGCATTAAGACACTTTTAAAGACTCTGGACTGTGTGATGGCCGCTGTGCAACAGAAGGACATTGGGTAAGGGGGGAAAAAGTCAAGACTGGTTTTGTCGGTGATTTTCTGTTCATTGTGTTTTTGTTTTTGTTTAATTTGTTGGCCTGTATTTTTTCCATTGTGTTCTTTAAGGTTGCAGGATGTTCCTGCATTGTACACTAAAATAATGTGTCAGTTACTATTACAGAAGAAAAATCTAAAAATACAATGACTGATTTTTTTCAGCGCTGGTATGTGTGCGCCTGTTTTCCACGGCCTGACTTGGAATTATTCTTAAATTTCTATGATAACAACGAATGCGATTGCTGTTCTTCTAAGTTCTACATATAATTAAATAATTCACATTGGAAGTGACTATAAGTAAGAATAATAATACTCCAGCTGAAAAATAAAAGGGAAAACCTACATAGGGATGGCATCAATTTTACTTTCAACGGTGAAAAGCTTTTCCACGGACTTGTCAAAGCTTTACAAATAGGTATTTCGGCTATATGCACCGAATGCATACAATTTCCTAGAGCGCATAGAAAACATTATCTGTCATTTGTAACAGCAAATCACATAAGAAGCCTTAGTCATTTAGGGCAGCAGTAAGGGTTATTGACCTCTTTTTGTTGTTTGAGGGACATTGGATGGAAAGTGACTTATTTTCATTGTAACACAGGACAGAAAATCAATACAGCGAGAGCTATTTGTGTCCTCATTAGGGTGGCGGTAGTGAAGGTGAGGTGCTGCCCACTGTGTGCTGCACAGCAAAGGCCCAAGACAGCACTTCCCCCACATGGTGAGGGGCCTCTCTTGGAGGCAGTTCAGAACTCCCTCTGTCCCTGCACCAGACTCGACTTAACTCTATGGGTTATATGGTCATATCCTTAACAACTATACTATTTTCCTTTTTGGCAATGTGCGAAACTAAGACTCTCACAAGCTGCTGGGCTGCTTGAATGGTGCACAGCCAAGTAACATGTTTACCTGTAAACCTGCATTCGTACACTTCTTCCTATGCAGCTTTCATTTCTCCATTTCACGGATTTGATTATAATCAAATGACCCGGCATGGCATCATGCATTATTCACCGGTGTACTTATGGAAGTAAAGCAAGGTATTTATATTTCAATTTGCATGAAAAACAAATTATGTACCTTATGTACTAAGCACCAGCAAACGCCAAACTCCATTACCTGCCAACTTCATTTTGTCTGCACATTTCACAGAATCTGCTACTCCAGGGGAGGTAACGGCTTTTCATCAGTGACAAAACACTGACACTTACAAAAGACTATGCATACTACATTACGCATTTACGTGTAGTCCAGTTTTCTTCCTTCTGCTGTGTAATATTCATTAATATTATTAAGTAGAGCTGGTATGAAAATTTTCTGAGCAGTTCTCAGGTGAGCGCCACTTTAGGCCTGAGCCCTGCTTTCAAGTCCACTTTAGGTAAGTGCAACATTAAGCTCAGCAGTACTGGCGTCTGCTGTTATACCTGCAAAGCCACTCATTTTATACCCCAGACTTATCTGAGTGCTGGATTCCCCTGCAAGGCAGATCACTGTTACAGCTTCACACTGCATGGGGAACATTACACTATTGATTAAATCTTCCTTAATGCTTCAAACCATATAATTCACCCAGACAATGAAAGCTGTCACGTTAACCCACGACTGGTTTTGTCTCCATGCAATATGTTGAAATAGAATTACTCCCATAATACACTCACTTTTTCTCTCATTGACAATATACATGCAATAAAATCAAATACGGTGCAGCTATAAAAGCCCTAAATCATTCGGGCTTCACATTCAGCAGCAAGTTTATATCATTTTACCTTTCACATTTTAAACGCAATCGCTTTACATTTTCTTGGTTAACTGCTGTCGAGGTCCACCACAGGTCACGTTGTAATTTATAACATAAGGCATATATCAACATTTTGAAAACACTGGACAAACCCTTTTATTGCCGTTTTTGCAGAAGCACTAATAAAATGTTGCATAGAAAATGTGCAGAAATTACATTGTTCCACTATGAGAAACATGGCAATTATAATGAAAGAAGGAAAACTAACGCATTAGATTGTGAATTGATACGTAAAAAAGTTTCATCCCAGTGCTGTAGAGTTCAGAAGGTCAGATATATGTTTGTATATGAAAAATACCTAAATTAGCACCAGGGATTGGTTTTGCATCAGTACATTACAGATTACTCTTCTAAAGTGGCGGCGTACTTCAGACTCAGAAGAGTCTCCTTCAAGAGCCTTGAACTCACTTCAAAAGTGATTTTAATTACTTTGTGCAATCTGTTCTACACAGATTGACAATTCTTTTCAACTAGCAAAAAAGGAAAGTAAAAGGTTACAAAACAGCGATCTCTGTCTAGTTTATATTCGTGCTGCGGCGTCCTTGTTACTGGGACTTTATTTACAGTGAACGCGACATTTACTCATTTTATGGTAAGTACAAGTCTGTGAGTTGCTGGTGTTCCTTGTGCATGACTGAAACCCAAGTGACAGAGACTCACCATCCTTGCGGTGGTACGTGATCTCCACCTTGCGCTCCTCGGAGCCCAACAGGGCCTGGGCCACCTGGGCAATGGCGTGTCTCTTGGTGAGCTGCCCGTGGAGGAAATCACACGTGCAAGGCTTCTGCATAATGTCCGGCCTGGAGAAGCCCGTCATCTCGCAGAAGCCGTCATTGCAATAGATGATCGCACAGTTCTGTACTCTGGCGTTGGCTATGATGAACTTCTTATCTGAAAATTACACAAAATTGACTCATGCTGAGGGTGGACATGATGTTAAATTCTGTGGTCCAGCTGAAAAAGTGCAGCAGGTTGTGCATGAAAACGGATGTTGAGCCGTTAGGCAGAAAACAACGAGGTCCAACTCAATCTGGCTGGAGTGGCGCCACTTCTGAACTGCAAGCTGGTTGCTGCATTATGAGGGAGACGTTAGTTATTTCATAGGAATTTTACAGAAACGCTTTCACGCATTTCTGGAAGCCTTCAGATTTGGGGGTTTAATACATTGCCATTAGTGCGTGCAAATAATCGAGGTTGTTTCTGTAAAAAAATCTCTTCCTGCCAATCTGACTGGTTACCGTTTGCACTTGTCTTGACAAGTTGTGCACATGCTGTTGGACGAGGGTTTACCCCGCGGGGTCCCGCACCGCCAACACTCACGGTCTCGGGTGGCGCATTAAACGAGCGCAACCGCACTTCTCAGTCGGCCTTTTCACGTTTTTCAATCTGCGAATTTATTCCACTTAATGCCACCAACATGCTGTCAGCCGAGCGACGTTCTCGCACCGCGGACATCCAGGCTGCCGGTGACTCTCATCCGCTCCGCGCCCAATGAACCACCTCAGTCTTCCCTAAGTTTCCGTTCCTGCCTTCAAAATCATATCTTTACTTGTGCGCAATACAAACAGAACCCCGACAATCCATTAAACACGCATCGTATCGCTATGCACAGTAGAAGATGGTCACAAATACAGATTCGTGCCTGGAGGAGTGATGGATACACGCACGCGGACGCACACGCACGCTACTTACTTTGTCCCTCGAATTTCCGAATAATAACGCCCAGAAACGTGTTTTGCGGCGCGACGTGTCCCCTCCGGACAGGCATGGCTCAAAACCGTCTTCGATCGTTTTTTTTTTTTTTTTTTTTTACTGAGGTTCCTTCAGTAAAAGTTGTGATGGATGTGCGCTCGTGGTGTCCGCCGCGCGCTGACCTCCCTCTCCCCGCTCATCCACGCGCCTCCTGCTCTGCACGGGCGGCGGCGACGGGGGGCGGAGGGGGGGGGGGACACGTGCAGCAAGCTTTACTGGCACCAATATCTCACTCTGCACTCTCACTTACACACACACACACACACAGGCGCGCACAATAAATGGATGCGATCTCCTCTTCTCAATGTCTTGCTGTGTCGGCGGGGAACTGGAACATCGGAGATGATCTGCCCGGGAGTGGGGGTTGGGGGGTAACGTTAGCCTTAGGGGCACGGATGGGTGGTCTCGGAAACGGCTCCGAAACAAAGTATGTCTGAGACGGGCCGTGATAACGGGAGTGTGTGACACCGTGTGCAAATCCTGACAAGAACGTTGCTGGGTGGAAAAAACTGCCCGAAACTGCAATAAATTGAAATACAAACGACTATACAATAATAATAATAATAATAATAATAATAAATTCTGCTACAGCACTGCGCTGAGATTTATTTCCTAAAAGTCTCGTCCAACATTGCGAGCCCTCATCTCTGTCCATGGTGCTGAAGGTTTTTTACGTGCTTATTGAAGACATTCGAAACGAACCGGAGGACCCCGCTCCACGAGACAGACTTTTCTTTGGAAAAAATAGGCAAATTCTGGTGGTCTGAATAGTCCTACATTTGCATGAGTCTTTTTCTCTCCGGTCGTTGGCGCGATTCAAACGCAGTCAGTGGCTTTTTACAGTCAAATGAAAAAGGACTGGTGAGCTCCGCCACACGGTGTCCAAATGCAAATATGCTTTGGACCGAAAGAGATTTATACTGTTTTAAAACAGCCCGCGTCTCGTGCTGAGCTCCCTGTCCGCGCGCTGCGTGGACAAACCCAACGGGGCAAAACGTGAAAAAAAGGACACAAACCGAGCGCATCGAACAAGGCAATTCTTTCCGTTTGGAAAAAGCTGTAAATGTAGTTTCAGTGTCACGCGGCTTTGTAACGACCCCCCGGGACGGTGCTGCCGGCGGCGTTGCGGATGGAGGACTCAGGGTACAAGACTGCGGGAACATATTTTGTTCCTTCGCGGCATATTTAAAACAGCTGCACATCGGACTCCCCTCCCCCACACGCCGAAAGCTCTAGAACACGTCCGAGAGTGAAGAGGTCCTCATAACTGCCCACAACGGTTAAACATATTACATATGTTACATATATACATATATGTTTTATATATTACATATATAAAACAGCCCTGGATGACGTGGGAGCCACAGCCTCACCCCCGACTACAGCATCGTTTGCTATGAAATGTTGTTGACCTGATGTGAAATATGACTGACACTGACACTATTCGCACAAAAGTACACATATTCACAATGGAAATGAAAATTTCATGTCGCTCATTCCTATAATTATTAACCCGTGATTTATGAAGTAGGACAATTAGTTTTACAAATATTCACCCGTTTATTTACTGGTTGAGTGCAAGCAGCTGCAAGGGCTGTACAGTTGGAATGAGATTCAAACCAACACCCTTTAGATGCTACGGCAAGAGCGCGAGAAACTGTTGTGCCTAGAATTATAAAACCGATAGAATTATTGTGAGATCCTTCGTGTTCATATTGTTTCTTAAACAGGAGGGATGCAGGTTTCTCGATTTGGCCTCAGCTTTCCCTTTCGGGTAACCTGTAGACCCTTTAGTACTTTCAGAGAAACTTAATTCATTCGAACCCACAGCTAAACTCCTGACCCACGTTGGCTGAGGATACGGTTACATTCGTAGTTTTAGTCACGCAAATGTTTGCAGCAAAAGTTCCTTAAGGGTTTGTTAAGACAGTTCTGAGTAATTTGAATATAACTATGTGAAAAATACAGCTGAAAAATTCTCCATCCTCTCCAATCTGAATTGGGTCAATATTTTCTCACAGAGTTTGCTTTGAATTACAACCCAACCCCATCTACTGAGATAGGGATTACATTCATTACTTTAGCTTAAAATTTTTTTCCCAAAGTTATCTTGTGAAGGACTGTTTCATCTAAGGTATATCTCCCCACCTGGCGCCCAGCGATTCTGGGAAAGGCGCCGAATTACTGCAACCTTAACCAAGATAAGTGGTTACAGATATCAGCAATGTTAAGATATTAACCATTTGCATAGCTTGGTGGTTTTTACCAGTGTAGTTTTAGAATATTTTGCTAGAGGTGAGACTGAAACCTTGGTCCTCAGAATCAACAGCTTAAACCGCCTGCTGTCCGACCAGATTACCTTACATGCATGTACACTACTAACTAATGTATCGGATGGTTAAAAAAACAAGTTAAATGGCTCAGCATTTTTATTAACTGTGAAACCAGTGAAGTAGGGCTGAAGTGCACCCAGTGTCACTTCTCTCAGTTATTAAATAAGCATTTTTAGGCTAAAAAAAGTCATAAACGGCTCACGCAAGGCTTAAGTAACCTACTGAATTAACTGAGGCCCTGGAAGTTGCACAGACTTTACTTACATTTAAGTAATAGAGGAAGGACTACAGCACATCCTATTTGAATGGGAGAAGGAACCACATGACTGAGATGACCAGACGGAAACCAACCTGAGATCAGAAACATGTTTTCAGTGTACAGTATTGTTTCCATCTGTAAAGTGCTAGTTGGCAGTTGCTTGCTGAATAACTGTCTATTGATTTATGCTAAAAGTGGGCCTGTCATTTATTGTTGTGCAGATGCTTGTGTTTGCATGTTTGAGATGTAGTCAATTTTGAACGACAGCAGATTTTATGATCATTGTCAGATGAAGTCTCAAGAGAGGCTCTGCTATTATACTCTCAAGCAGGGCATTTAAACTGAAGTTGTTCAGTCCAGCTGTACACTGAAAAATAGGTGAGGTATAAAGTCAAAGAGTATGTGAATCACTCCAGGGGACAAAAAAAAAATTATAATAATAACATTTAAAATTAGGAATTGAGGAAGGGCCTTTCTTTTTAAAGATAAAATGGATAGTATGTAATGTTCCCATAGAGCCTGCAAGAAAAAAAAACCCAAATCTATTTTTATACTTTCAGGCAGCGTCTGGCATCTGTTTTGAACATCTTGTCCAATTAGGGAATGCAGTCTGCATGGAAATTTTATACTCTGTGGAAAAAAATGAAGATCTTCACACAGCAAGCCTATCTAAAAATGTAATGGCCTTTATCAGACCTAGAGCGCTCGGTTTAATGAATCATGGTTTACTAGACTATTCATACTCTTATCAAACAGCACTAGAAAGTGAACGCTCCCCTCGTATGTGCAGAAACATTTGTGAATGAAACCCAGATTTACATATTCATAAATGCAGAGCATTTTCAGCAGATTTAAATTATTTTGCCAGATTCTTGGATTCAAAACACAGGCGATAAATACAGACAAACTGGAGTTAGAGTTCAGCTTCTATTTCAGCTTACTTTTAGCTGTAATCTCAACTGTTAAAATAGAGGCTTTCCATATTATATTACCTTCATGGTTTCTGTCTGTAAAATGCTTTAGAGTTTCCAAAGTCGAGTGTTAAATTTAAATTTGAATATGATTGTACTTGGAACATCGTCTTAACCACAGTTGTTGTAGCTGGCCTAGCTGGATAAAGCTAGTTAAACATTGTACACCTACAGTACTGTGCAAAAGTCTTAGGCAGGCAACTTGAATGTGTGTTGAGAAGTACAGGTAGATTCTTATCCACTGTCTGGGAGGTTTCTGGTTGGTCCCAAATTCATTGTGCAGCCTGAGGATGACCTCAAACACCCAACATCTCAGTCATACACAACTATCTTGAGCAAAAAGAAGGAATCCTGCAACACATGGTATGGTCCCCACAGAGCCCTGGTCTCAACACGATCGAGTCAGTCTGGGAGGACATGCAGAGACGGTCAAAGTCTGCAGAAGAACTGTGGCCAGTTCCTCAAAATGTTCGGAAGAACCTACCGACCTCTATCTTGAACCGCATGCAAGTTTGCGCAAGAGAATTGATGCCGTTTTAAAGGCAAAGGGTGGTCCCACCAAATATTGATCTGACTGAGGTTTTTTTGTTTACGGCACTTAGAAGATTTATTGATTCATAAGTATTTGTGGCATTATTTCTGGAACCATCCTCACTTTATAGGATTTTTCTCATAGGTGCCTAAGACTTTTGCATAGTACTGTATACATTGATATATAAGCTCCTGGTTTTAGAGTTCTTAATATAAGATGCAGCATACATTGAAACTTGACTCAAGAGGTCCCAGCATAACAAGTTCTGGTGAAGACAAACTGTATGAAAGAACTTTTAGAAACTATTTGAAATTGTAAGATTGCAAAGCTAAGTGGCAGCACTGCACCCAGCATCTGCTTTCTCAGTCTTTGCCTGGTGTGGCCTGTATTTAAACACGGTTTTCTCTTTTGTGATTCTGTCCACTGCTGTTAACTTGGTTAGTTCCTCAGTAATACTTCACAGCAGGCTCTTTTGCACTGTTTTTATTTCTTCAGTTTTGCATGAATTTGACTACTAAATGTTGCTATTACAAAAAACATAATTGTATATAAATTCACACATGTATATGAATGACTTTATAAAATATTTCCCAGTTAGGGGATTGGTGTTTAAAGTGCTTTTTTTCCATGCTGAATAGGTGTTTTAGAGAGTTTGGGATATTTTGGGGAAATGAATTGGGGTTTCTCAGATGGACCCAGAATGACTCATAATTCTCCTCATAAGCACTAATGGAAATAGCTTCTCAATATTCAAATTTGTAGTATTTGACCCATTTCTAGGAACTAATTACATTCAGATAGCAGTGTATAGGTGTAATAAGAATTATCCATTTATTTTTTATTAATTGCTTCACCAAGTCAGGGTCATGGGGGTTTGTAACCTATCCTGGAGTCAATATGGCGTGAAGCAGAATTGGTATGAGGCAGAAGCAGTATGAGGCAGGGTACACAGCAGATGGGCTACAGTTTATCACTGGGCAATCGCCTACACATTCAGTTACACATACACACATTACAGGCACTTTAGATTCACCAACTCACCTGAAACACATCTCTGAGCAGTGGAAAGCAACCATTGCACACTGTGGGAACCCACACGGACACAGGAAGATTGTGGAAACTTCACACAGAGTGAACCAGACACAAACCCATTTCCTGGGGAAAAAAACAGAACGAAAAAAGAGAAGCTGTAAAGCATCCGCTGCACCACCCTGCATTCAAGTAAGCAAGATCAGTCCACCTTGGCGACCGCGGCACCTGTGTTACATTGCAGGCCAGTCTGTGGTTCACACACTGCCGAGCCCTGTGCAGCCTTAAGAGCTTTTTTATTTTTGTCATAGCTCAACATTGCATAAATATTCCAGCACACCTTACAGGCTGTCAGTGCAAAAATCAAAATACTGCACAGAAACTTGCAGTAACAAGAGTACTCAATCTGCAACTGCTTAACTTAGGAGCTCTGGTCTGTGATAAAGTGTTTTTAACAGAAATGAGCATGCAGTGTTATTAAAGAAAAACTGATCTCCCTTCAGTCCCATTTGTTAAGGAATTCCTGGAAGAGATAATATTTATATTTAGACATTTGATATATTTTATATAATTAAACAATGTTAAAACAGCTGACAAATATATATACTTTTCTTGGAACATATCAGCCCTACAGACCCATACCAGTGCTTATGCACCCTAACTATTTTCATTCATAATCTACAGATAAGATGTGTTTAGATGCTGTATTTTTAAAAATGGTTGAGAAACAGTGAAAAAACCTACATTCATGTGAATGAAGGTAAAAATCGTAATAGCAAGCTCTGAATTTCATTGTAGAAAACATCCAGAAAAAAGTAATCAAAAACAGAATAATACAAAGGATTAAATATATGATGGCATTTTTGAGATTTCGTTTTTCTAGGAAGCGTTCTGAATCTTTTGAGGTCTTTTTGAGGCGATCTACTGGTCACTGACTAAAATAAAAGAAAGCCAAAAAACCTCTGCAGCAGAAATAAATATAATCATAATGTAAGCATTTCAATTTTTGGTGTTTAAGAACAACAAGGTTGTAAATAGACATGCATGGTGAAATAAGCAACATGCAGTATTGCTTGAAAAGCTTTTAATCTATTATAATATATTATAATCTTCTGTTGGCAGAAAATAAAATGAGGGAACAAGTGAGACAGGGAGAGATCTTTGGTTCTGGATACTTAGTTTCATGACAGCTAAGGATTAAACTGTATCGAGCATTAATGAGATGGATGAGAGAAGGGAGACACTGTATGGTTGAATTCAAAGTGCCCTACAATTTTTTAGAATGTGGAATGTAACTCAGTTTTGGGACAAACAGATTAGTGGTGCTGATATTCATTAAACTTCACCTCAGGAGCACATTCAAATTAATTTGGATTAGTGAGGAAGATTGGTGGAAGCTGCCGTTTAGCACTATGAGTATATAACCATGCTATTTGGTCTGACTAATGCACCCTCAATATTTCAGACATCAGCAAGGTACTCAGCAGTATTATTAATCCATTTGTATTGGACTATTTGAACAATATCGTTTCCTTGCATGTATGAGTAACATGTTGTTCATGTTGTTCATGTTGGGGCAGTATTGAGATGGCTTCTTGGCAGTTGGTTTTGTATATTTAAGGGGAAAAACCAATTTCACCAACAGTCAGCTGACTTCACTGGCTTTCTATTAGGACTTCAGGGGATGGAAATGGATCACAAGAACCTGTCAATCCTGGCATCATAGTAGTAACCTAGAATATTTTTTAAATAATTCCTGTTGTTAAACACGGTGATCTTCTGCTGCCTGTTGTGGCAGAAGTACATGCTTCGAAGTAGAAGTGGGGCAGAACTATTGCAAAGCCAAATCGCTTTACTCAAAGTATATCCTTGCTCTTTTTTTGCTCGTATTTTTTCCCACAGAAATGAATTGAAAGAAATGATTTGGGCAGTTGAGAGTTGCTAGCCATGAAATTAGCATTAGAGGAACGGAAGCATTGGTTAGAGGGCACCACTCACCTTTTGGTAGTTCTCACTGATCACTGGAACCTGGAATGTCTCCAGAAGGCTAAATGACTCATTTTCTGTCAGATTCAATGTGTTCGGTGTTGTTTTCTATCTGCTTCTAATTCACAGCCCTGTATCAACCTGGATCCAAGAACACCAAGGACTCCCCCAGCAACACCCATGTCAGTAAACTCATGGCTTTAATTCCAAAATATGGCTTCATTTCAAAATTTAGATTATTTTGTGCATGATGTAACTGAAATATCCAGCATATAAAAACAGTCACTGAGTTGTAAAGCTTTGATTATATGGAAGTTCCTATAAGCACAGGTAATATAGTTTCACTGAGCCAAAACCTGAATTTCTCTTGACAGCAGTGACTGTACTGACCTTAGAAGATGATGCTGCAGTGAAGAATCAAATGAAAGATAAATTAGATAAATAAATAGATCTTTTTTCAGGAAAACAACCCTGTGTTGAATGTAGTTCTCAACCTAGACATGTATCAGCCTTCAAATGCAAAGAGAAAGTGCAACTGAAACATCTGGCCTTTGAATGTCATTTGTTTTTTTTTCATTAAACAGATTAATAGTCTTTAAACATGTGACCGAATTCAAAAATGAAAATGACATACTTCTCCCCCCTCTTCTATTGCCATCTGGCTGCCTCCCCTTATTTCATCTTTTATATGGGTCACCAATTTGGTTGACATCTCCAGTAGCTGACCCTCCATTACATGTGAATTTGCAATGGTTTCACTATGAAACCATCTTTTCCTGTGACTCCCAATGCACATTTTTTACATTGTCTTGCCATATCAGTGGTATTTTGCAGGTAAGCTCACTAATAGCATGGCAAAAGTCAAGCCTATCATGTATTGGGGCTATTTATGTTGAAGTGGCTAAAGGGCAGGATAGAGAGTACAACTTTCTATAAAATAAGACTAAGCTTTTATTAAAAAGAAAATGCGGAGATCCTGTAAAGCAATAAAAAAGAGACCCAGCCTCAGAAACAACCAAAACTTTACTTTTGGTCTTCTTGCAGTCTTTAGACCAGCTGCCTGGAATCCCTTACTTGACTGCATGCCTGGCAGAACCCAGCTGGTCCTCATAATATAGTTGGATTTGGAGTGAAATGGGATCTATGGAGTCCCAAATGTCCTCCCTCTTGACAACTCACAGTACTTCAGTGTAGTTCTTTCTGAAGCACATGATCAATTTCACAGCATGCTGTTGGGTGCAGGCCGTGGCGGGGGTGGTTCTCACGTGAAAGGCCAAGGGACAAATATCACTAATGTTTTTAATAAAGGAGGAGTTGAAATCACCCACCTTACCCTATTCATGGCACTTGCCTATGGGATCATAACCTTTGTATGTCGTGTGGCCATCTGTGTGGGAAGGAGGTGGTGAATGGGTGGAGCCTTATGCTCAGACCCCTTTGTTTGACTGGGCTCAGCTGGGGTGACTTGGGGAAATCGAGCAGTACCCAGCTGTGCTCATTTTAAAAGACCTGTCATTTGCCCAAGAAGGGGGAAATCTTGAAGCCAGGGTGCGTGCAGGAGAATGAAAGGAAACTGCTGAAAACCATGGACTGAGTAGCGATGCCACGGGCAGCCACATTAGCTCTGAAAACATCTAAATGGGCCTAATATTTTCTCATCTGATGAGCATTTTTCACTGGTGCTAATTCTGTGTAGTAATCCAAGAACCATTTGTTTTTATGTTTTTTTTTTTCATGCCACTGTGGTAAAACCCCAGTTAACCTGATAGTGCCCTGTGAGTATAAATGACCCATCTAGCTTCAGCTGTCATGCCTGCCATGTCACACTTTGTTTGCTGCATGAGGATGACTTCATTTGTGTCCATCTGGCTGTTCTCGTTCAGTAAAACTGTCAATTTACAGTTGTGCTACAATGAATTATATTTTGATACTTTCATAACCAGTTTACAGGAAAGGTCCTTAATTTAGGAAAGCACACCATATTTCCATAAAACACAATATTGTTCTACAGTTCACCAGCTTCTTCCGTGCGATCGGATGTTAATGCGTTCGGCACCCTCCACCTCTTCTGTCGGAAGCTTGTCTTTTATGTTTTGTTTCGTTTCTAGTTAAACATCTCCTTCCTCCATTAGTGTACCCAGAATGTAGGTTTTAGACGTTTTCCTTTGCACTCCTTTAAAATCCTTTCTGCTGTTACCTCTCCTTATCGTTTCTTTTTTTTTTTTAATGACACCCAAACAGCACATTTGAGAATTTCCCGGATTTTGGGGTTCAGAAGCCTGGAACTGATCTCAAAGTGATGCTTTAACAGCCACTTTGTGCCAGAGCTCACTGACTTCACACTCTGAATCCAAGGCATGAACTTGACTAAACTGAGCTGGAAACTTGGGTGTTTCACTTTTGTGCCTTTTTGATGTTGTCTTTCAAAACCCGGCTAAATTAATTTAGAAGTCTTGATCCACAAAGCAAGTATTAAGTATTTAGAGCCTTTTTTTAAAGAAAAAAAAACTCAACAATCATTTTATTGTTAGCTATACTGCTAAAATAAAATTTTATGTATGCTATAAGCAGGAGACTAGATGTACCAAATGTACCTGTATTTGAAGGAATTCTTTTTTGTACTAAATCTACATGTTAGTAGTAGTTAGACCAAAATCAAACTTATACCTGCTTTGATCTGGTGGGTAGTAGTACCACGGCAGGGGTGGAGATAAACTCACGGACAGCTGCCTATTGCCTGTTCCTAACCTTAAGCAAAATGGAGAATTATTTAAGGCAGCCGGTCTGAGCACTGAGAATGGAGTGGATGTGAAGAGCCTGTTTTTATTTCTCTATTTGGTCTTGTTCTTGTTATTAAAGTCCTTCTTTGTTAAATAGACCTGCTGCCTGTGTCTGTTTCCACTCCACAACCAGCCGCGCCGGTCCACTCGTTCTCCGCGCTCATTTGACCGGGTGAAGACAAGCCTGCTAATTTCACACGGTGACTTTTTGAAGACGTATCAAAGTACACAATTTGTTGATGCAAATTACGGCGCATAACGCCACATTTATGATTCACATAACTATTCCTCCCTTGTACGTCACTGAATATTATACTGCACATTTTACCAGCTGCGGCCAGCAATTAGAGTCCCTTTCTGGGCTCCCTGGCGGATCTCCGAGCCGTTCCATGTCAGCGATAATAAAAGGGTGATGAAGGCCCTTCAGTGGTGAATTTTGCTGCTGACTAATAATGAGATGGATGCACTGATGCTTTAAGTTCCTTTTGCACGTATATACTCTGTCATTGTCCGACTGCTGGAAGTGACAGCATTCTCCCTGCCATTCTTCTATAAATGGCAGCAGATCTATACAGCTGGAGAACACTGCGCTTGTGAAATCCATACGATCTGTTGTGAACTATAAAAATACTAGCTGACATAAGACTCCAAGGGGCTTTGGGTTTGGAATTAGAGGGCGTATGTTAAGGGAAGCCGTGAAGAGTTGTCGGAAGTAGCCGAAAGGGCTAGTCAGTGGCTGCGGATGAGGAGAGCTCAACTTGGGTGGGGAAATGTGGCGGTGTAGGTGGTGGTGAACGTGGTACCACGGTGGTGAATGTGGCCGTAGAAGCGGTGATGTCTTAGTTATCAGGGGCGATGTGGCCTAGTAGGCTTGGAGGGGGGTGGGTCTGGGACGCCAGGCCCCACTGCTGAGCCTTCCGGAGGTGTCAGCGAAACGCCAGTGGACGAAGGTGCCTACCGGACGACCCCAGTGAAAAGCTTACAAGGTGGCGTGTTAGGGTTTGCTTACTGTGGGGTAGGTTGTTAGACTAGTGTAGAAGGGCCCTATGTGTAATCCCAGTGAGTAAGTGCAGGATATTTGTCATCTTACCCTGTATATTCATAATTATTTTTTGGGTATTATTTTATTGCCGTGCTTGATATATTTTGTTACACGCGTGCAGAAGTTTTGAAACCCCTTGAATATGATCAACATTGTCTGGATTACAAATTGTACTTGCACATATTTTTCCATTCAGCTTATTGCTAAAAGATATTCTCTAGCACCAAATTGTCGGAGCCAGAATAATTTGTTTGGAGATGTTTTAGAGAAAATGAAAAACAATTATACTGCTTGCATGAGTTTTCAAAACGTCATGCTCTGGTAACTCAAGACAGCTGAAGAAAACTGCTCCGTAACAAGGACACAATTGCCTCCTAACTTGACATAACCGGTTTTCTACCTGTGAGCTGTTAAACTATTGACTAAAATATTTTAGATTAGAAAACTACTTGCCAGGGATCACTGGTGGACTTCAAGGAAACGTGTGAGAATGAAGACTGAAATACTGCATAAGTTTGCGATAAAAGCCATAGAAACGCGTAAACTGGGGAAAGAGAACAAAATAATTTCTGGTTGTTTTCTTCCTGTCAGCACTGTTGGATCAATAGTCAAGAAGTGGAAGCCGCATCCCACCACCCAAACATTGCCTAGAAAAGGTTGTCCCTCAAAAGTCTGAACAAAACATAGACTTGTGAGCCACAGATCACTTTGAAGGAGCTGTAGAGGTCAGTGGCTGGAAAGGTCCACAACATCAAGAGCATTGCATAAAACTGGCCTGTTTGGGAATGTGTCCATTACTCAAAAGTATCACATTAAACCATATGAAAGTCCCAGTTAAGGTGGGGAAAATGTTTTGTGGTCACATGAGAGCTTTAAGCTAAAATTCAAAGTACTGTGTGGGACGCAAACCTAACACTGGCTGTGCCTCAAGAAACACTTTCCCTATGCTGAGGTTTGAATGGAGCAAAATAGAGGGAAATACTGCAAGAGAACCTGCTTCAGTCTACTAAGAAACTAAAACTTGGGACAAAATTCAACTTTCAGCAGGACAATGATCCCAACTACAAGGTCAGAGCTACAATGATGTGTGGGGCTTGAATACTTATTGAAGTAGGGTATTTCATCTATCCTGAACGGGGTTGTGGGATAGCATTTTCCAGTTTTTAATTTTCTTTAAAAAAAATCTGCAGACTTATTTTAGTTTTGAAAATGCTGTGTTGGTGCTTATGAGTTCATAATAAATAGTACTGACTGGAAAAAAAAATATGTGCTGGTATAATTTGTAAGCCAGGCAACGTTGATAACTTTCAACGGGCCTGAATACTTTTGCAAGACACTGTGCATTCTGTGCTTCTGTGCAACTGTTTCCTTGTGTTTTGCATCTACTTCCTCTAAAAAATCAAAAGGTGTCCCTTTTAACCTGAAATCGTCGCATTATGATCTTGTCTATGCACAAGTTTATTTTCAAAATAATACTGCAATCCAGGCCAAAGAGCAAAAACCACGTGCTTGTTCCAGATTCACATGGTCATGAAACCCTTAAAGAGATACAAGGAGCAGAATGCAACAGGAGTCCGAACCAAACACGACCATAGAGCGGCCCCAAGGTTCTGAACAATGGCCGTCCCCCGGCAGAAACTCAGCTTGATCACATCCGTCAGCGAGCATTCAGAACCTCTCTGGTGTGGCAATGACTTGTTCTGCAAGAAACAAATCCTTAAGACTGATGAAGGTCCTTTGTCATTAAAACAATGGCAAGAATACTAATAGTCCCAACACTGATGTTGCTCTGGACCGTAACAATGATGAAAGCATAATATAGGAAAAAGGGGTTGGACTCTGGTTGTCAAGTGCTTCTGACTTCCAAGGCCCTGTTCCCCTGAAGATAAGGGTCTCGTGTGTGTCTGTGGAAGTGGAACAGAGGCTTGAGGAAATGCAGAAAGACCACCATGCCTCTGTAAACCCACATGCTTTGTCTTTTGCTGCTGTCCCTATCAGGCTGAGCAAGCTATTACTATGTGCCTCATCACCGTTCAAAGGCTCCCTGCCCGCTTGTCCGCTGGATGGGATCTAGCTTTCTTTTCACTGTTTGCTGGTGCTGATCCAGGGCTAGTACCTTAACACTGCAGTACATCTAGGTCAGAACAAAGATGGCAGTGTACTTGTGGTACCCCACCTCAACTTGGGCTGATCCATCTTCACATGCGGTGATTTTTGTGCGTTTAACGTTAGCAGGCTGTTTTAAAAAATGCAAATGATTTTAAAAAATGACCAGATGGACCTGGAGTGTAAATGTGCCTGCTTCTGAGTTGTTGGAACAAGCATGGGTGTAGAAGTTAGAAAGCGTGGGTACCTCTGATTCCTTGTGGAGTGCTGCTGGAGCTGGTTCATTATCCGCTTTTGTTGAACCACAGGCAGGGCTCAATGGCCTGATTACCTCATCGCTGTTCCCCTCAACTAACCAGTCAGACCCATCAGTGGGTAACCATGGAAACGAGCCCATCCCTCTGGATGCTCTCATGATTTTTCTCAATGTGTGAAATACCCCCGCTGGATCAAATGTGCTCTGAGGCCCATTGCTATATGTTTCAGGTCCAACTAGAGATAGACCTGCTACAGTTCAGCATCTGACATCTCAGAGTATTTGAGCTCTGCGAAAGGTTTGATAAGGATCAGATTTTTGGAGCGTAGCACAACATCTAATCATAATCTAATATTATAACTGGAATGGTTATTACAGAGAAGAATCCCTCCTCGTGTTTCATCTGTCCCCCAGACGCTGTAGTGCATCCAAGTCTCGCTTGCCGTGGTGTTTATGACGTGTGGCGTGAGTTACTGTTTATTTAGCAGATACAGACAAACCCTCAGGTAAGGCTCTTCTGCCACTGTATGTAAATGATACATGTGACAAGGTTTTGGGGACCATTTCTCAAAGCTGAACTTGTCTGTAGGAGCACCCAGATCTTCAGAAGCTTATTCTTTATAGCTAATGGCATCTTCCTCTGGCTGTACGTGAACTGCGTCATTACAGCTGCACATCCATTAACAAAAAAAAACCTGAAAGATCAATGACGTTTGCGCAGCTTTACTCATAGGAGTTACCTTGAAACATGTATATGTATTTCCAGATACTGCTGATGCAGTTAACGCTGATACTTTATCCGAGGCGCATAAATGAAACCAGCGAAAGGATGTGATTGAAGTGCGATTAAACCTGCTCTCCGTTATGTAAAGTTGACAGCTGCTGACAGATTGACACTTGCTATAAAGACGTGTATTTAATTAATGTCTGTTACAAAATAAAATCTATTACATGCAAATTTTACAGTCTGCATGCGCCAGAAATACGAGCTACTTTTTACCTCGGTAGAGGTCGGTGCCAGAGGCTTTGTGGCAAGAACTGTTACTGCTCTGTTGACTGAGTTGGGGATTAGAGGACGTAGGTTAAGGGAAGTGGTAAAGGAATTGTCACAGGTAGCTGAGAGGGGTAGTCAGTGGTTGTGGTTGAGGAGAGCGCAACTAGAATGGGGGAAGGTGAGGTAGTATAGTTAGGTGGGGACCTTTCACCTAGTAAGCTTGGAGGGGGGTGGGTCTGGGACGCCAGGCCGCACTGCCGAGCCATCCGGAGGTGTCGTGGGCCTAAGTCAGCGAAACGCCGATGAAGGATGGTGCCTACCTGATGACCCCGGTGAAGAGCTTACAAGGTGGTGTATTAGGGGAGGAGGAGGAGGGGGGTAGATAGGTAGGGCGTTAGATGGGTATGGTAGGGCTCTATGCTACACCCCAGGCTGCAGGATATCTGTCAATTTATCCTGTATATTTATAATAATTAGCGGTCAGACCATCACAATACTCTGCTTAGTTTGAACTTTTGTTTTGCAATTTATGTTGTAGTAACATAACATTCTTATCTTATAAAGAATTACGTTTCACAGAAGGAATGATCCTGGTTATGCTCAAACGCACGGTTGTAAAATAAAACAAATAATCTCAAAAAGGACATGCTTTTGAAACACCTGAAATACAGACTGACTTCAATAAAATGCTACTCTGTCCAAAGGTTTCTATGAATGAAAAGATCTGGATGTGTAAAACAGGGTGTTAGAGGAGGCGGGCGGGACACAACAAGATATGAACTTACAGGATAAAACACAGCAGCCTGGTATCTTTTCTGGTGTTTCTCGTGTCTCCCGGCCTGGGCTCTGGCCTTAGAGATGTAGCGAGGCCTCGCAGGTGACTTACTGCCTCTGTATGAGGAACCAGAAAGACATTTATGGCTTGTGTATTTGTGTTTGACTGTTCTGTGGATGTTCGCTCTGGACACTGGTGCTCCAAGCAGGTTTTCTAGTCGCCCCCCCAAGAATCGGTTGTAGGCGACTGCAAGCAGTGGTCCGATATGACACACTGGACTGCATTGTATAAAAGCGGGACTTATTGGTGCAGACCTATACATCCTACGTGTATTCAACATCATAAGTGAAACCACAATTTTGGAATGTGCAAAAAAGATTTATGCATAATGCAGTCTCTCGGTCAAGGTTATAGCATACAGGTATGGGGATCTTGTGAACCATGCAATCCTAAGAAGTCAAAGGAAAATGAAAAGGCTAAAGTCGTTCTTATATAATATTTATTTGTTTAATGTAAGGACATTTTTTGTCCTTCTGACACGCAATTGCTCAAACGCAGGACCCATAAATACGTGTTTACAGCGCAGATTCTTCTGTAAGCTGGATGGTGTCAAAACTGTCCACCTTTGTGCCGGGGGTCCTAGATGGAAACTATAAGAGTTGCAACTTTCACCTTTAGTTCATGTCACCCACAGAGCAGGAGGAGAGGTCTTTTTGTTCCACTAATAGATGATAATAGTATCAATACAGCCCTCTGGTGGGCGCTGGGATTCACGGCACCTGAACGTGGTACCTGAGAAGCAGGAACAGCTCCAGTTTGTCTCATTCATCTAGAGCGATAAACCTCCTGGTCCTGGTGACCCCCTGAATATGTTGGTTTATGGTTTCGACTCGATGAATCAGCCTCGACCGAACACTTTGTTCAGTTACGGACAATTTTCGAATCACCTTAGCAATGAACACACCGTGATTTAAATCAGTTTCAGAAGACAAGATAACTAAACAAGCTTATTTTTGTCTCATAAACTGCACACTGTACAGAAAAGCACGCTGCAAGTTTACTTGCTACTTATGAGTCCGATTAGACTATTACCACGTGAAACTGATCTAGTAGAAATGTGGGGGGGGGGCAGGTATTTGCTTCTCTTTACAAGTTCTACAAAGGTGTGATCCTGCCAGTCGGAAGCTCAAATGTCATTTTCCCACCTGCTCTCCACAGCACAAAACTGCCCACCAGTCTGTGCCAGACCACGCAGTGTCAAAATCTCACTCATTTTTGGTGAACAGCTCTGGCCTGATGCTTAGCTCCAGTCATTTAATCTGTCTTCAGGTGAGAAGGTGGTTACGCTCAGGAGAGCCAAATTGCCCAGTGGCCTCCCTGACCCCAACAGACCCATTCCATTATTGCGGGAATCAGCACAGAGGGACAAATAAAGTCCCGTTTTCAGGTATCCTGAGGTGATGCCTGACCACATGTAAACTCACTGAAATTACTGGTCTCAAATGTAGCAACTAGGCAGGTCACAGGCCTTGAAAACAATGTTTAGGCAGTATCAATATTCATCACGAATAAGCAGCAGGTAACACATCTGTTTCTTATTTTACAATAATCTATCCATTATCCTAAACTGTTTTTTTTCCTTGTTCAGGGTTGCAGTGGACCAGAGCTTATCCTGGAATCATGGGGGAAATAGGCTAAGAAACTACTCTCTGAATGGGAAGCCAGTCCAATGCAAGGCTTACGTATTTATAAAATTGTTTCTAATTTTCATGGATAAAACGTGAAAATTTATTCACGCCATGGAACAACTGCGATCCTTTCACTCCCGGGCTGTGGTTTCCATCTCTGCAACGATTTTTCGCGTTCCCTGTGTGTTTGTGAGGATTTCCTCTGCGAGCTCGGGTTTCCTCCCACCCAGACGTGGCTCAGATCAGGTGGATTAGGGCCTGCAAATTGCCCTCCATGTCTCTATGTATGAGTGCATGAGGATTCTGCACGGATGGGTAGATAGTTGTAAGGTTTCTGCAGTGGATATACCATTGCAATTTGCCTTGAATAAAAATGAAATCTTACCCTCAATCTAGGAACAGGGACTGTGCAGAGCTGACGTAAGATTGAAGGTGTTACGGATTGTTTATTAACCCGTATCGCTCCTTGTGTTTTACTGTGACGACATACCTGATGGAGCCCGTGCCTTTCAGTTAGAAGGTCCCAGGTTTGAACCTTGGCTCCTGCTGTAGTACAGTTGGCAGAGTAAACTGCTCCAGTAGCGAAATGGTTAAAAAATTTGTAAGGCACTTATTACACAAACCTGACACTGGAAGGTGCCTTTGACAAAGATGTCAGCGAGATAAATGTGCGTAATTACGGCAGACTTTTACTTAAACCGATGCCGCGCATCAGCGGAGGTGAAGCAGAGCGCTTCTGGCACTGGAGATGTGTTGGCTTCATTCACCGAAGCGAGACAGTTGAACTTGTGCCGCTGTTGTTTCCACCCTGCCTCTGCGCAGCGGTGAAAAGACCTGCATAGACAGCTGTGTCACGAGCGATCGGCTTTCGGAAGCGAACATCTCTCGGCGCACCGACGCTCGAGAGTCACCGCTGCTTTTCGAACGCTGCCGAATCGAGGCGTAGCCTTCCGAAGCCGCACCTTCTGGAGTTGAATTTAAATGATGATCTGTTCCCTTAAGAAGCCGGAAGGTTCGTGAAGTACCGAAGTGATTCCTTGCAGGGGTTTTATTAACACATTTACAGCGGTTCCCCGTGCGCTTCCTCACGTCGCGAACGTGACACCCGCCGCACGTCTTACTGAAATCCTGGCAGCAGTTCAGATTGTGAAACCACCAGAGCTTCACATCCGCACACGTGTTTTTATTAACCATTTCCAGTTCTCAGCATAAACACAATAAATTGGATCTGCTGCAGCCTCAATACCCGCAAGCCGCCCACCGTTTACTGTAGCTGCAAAGATAAATGGGTGCAAATTAAACGTGTTTGTAGCAGAGATGCTGAAGCCTTCATGGTACAAAGAGGATAAAATCTGCTCTCCCAAGTGGAATCATAAACACTGTCTCCTCCACAGGATGTGATGGATGGGCCCTCCTTAGGTGGGCTGATGGATACTATTTCCCTCATGAGGAAGCAGTGTGGGAGGCTTGCATTTGCTGGGTTATTTCTTGCAAGTAATTCGTTACTGGTTACTGGTCACTTATTCTTGTTAGCTACTTCACTGGAAGACAGGCCTTTAGACTGTGCCTTGACTCAACGTTTAAATAACGGCAGATGGGTCAATAGTCAGGACTTCGAACAATTTTTTTCATGGAACGTTTATAATTTTGCAAAAATCTAACCTACAAATCAAATCCCTATAATATGGACGAATAAAGGGATACCATTCTTTTGTCATGAGCAACTCCTTGTCCAATGTAGGGTCACCGTGGGCCAGAGCCTATCCCCAGAAAGAAAGGACATAAGGCGTTGAAGTTAAAGGCACCCTTGGCTACACAACCCTTGACAATGATGAAAGCTTCCAAACATTTCTTCTGCCATCTATAAGCTTCTTGCACCTTTCTGCTGGTAGTTTCTCCTCTCTTCAGTTGCAGTTGGTTGTAGCTCTTGAACATTTGTAGGATTCCCTTTACCAATAACAGATTTAAGCTCTTTCCAAAGGTTTTCAGGTAGATTGAGATCAAGGCTCGTTGCTGGCCAGCTTAACACGGCTCCTTTTAGCCTTTATTTTGTCCTTTTAGATGTGTGTTTGTCCTGCTGGAGGACCCGTGATCTTCAGCTCACACCTAGTTTCCTGACACTGGGTAGCACATTTTGCTCTAAAATGCCTTAGTTATCCTTTGATTCATTGATCATTCCCTTAATACATTCAAGGTCTTCAGCACCAGAAGCAGCAAAGCAGCCCTACATTATATACCCTCCACCATATTTAACTGTAAATAGGGTGATCTTTTCCTTATAAGCTTCATTTCCTCACCTATAAAAATCACTGGTCAGCATTGCCAAAGAGCGGGTATTTTGGTTTTCCTCGGTCCACAGAACATTTTCCAGAAGGATGTTGATTTCTCTCAGTAGATTTGATCAAAGATCAGTTGTGGCTTTTCACGTTTGTCTTTCAACAGTGGGGTCCTCCTTCGCCTTCATCCATAAAGCACTTCTCAGTTTCGTGTGCAGCGTTGGTGTGGATGGAAACCATCACTCCAGTTCATTGCAGGTCAGATTTTGCCTCTTTGAATGTTTTGCATGCTGTTTATTCGACATTTTGCACAAACCCTCCAAAACTCTATTTCCTCTTCCCACAGCATCCTGGGAGGTTCTTCACAGTTCCATAAGCAGCAAACTTCTTGGTAAAATTGTGAACTATGGAAACTGGGATGCCAAGATCTCTGGAGATGGCCTTGTACCCATTTGAATTTTTATGTTTGGTGATGTCCTTTTTTAATTATTATCCTGTTATCCTACCCTGTGCTGCTCTGTACCAAACAGAGGTGTATATAGACTAAAGCTGTTTCACTGTCTGCTGTTTTCACAAGAAACTGTTCTTGATGTCTAAAATACAAGATCTATACACAATTTGCCTGGATTAAAAATTTTGCATGCTTTTATTGTGAATTCATATGATGTAATGTTGTGTTTTCAAAGCTAAAATAAGTCATTTTTCTGCAAATATTTTTAAAGAAAATGGAAAACTGAAATTATGCTGCTTGCATAACTGTTTGCAAGTATTCAAGCTCCACACATTAATGTTTGGTAGAGCCACCTTTTGCTCCAATAACAGCTCTAAACTTTTTGGGGTAAGTATGTACCAGCTTTGCTAACTTTTTCAGAGTTAGTTTTT
Source organism: Arapaima gigas (assembly GCA_900497675.1). Classification (NCBI taxonomy): domain Eukaryota; kingdom Metazoa; phylum Chordata; class Actinopteri; order Osteoglossiformes; family Osteoglossidae; genus Arapaima; species Arapaima gigas. The sequence continues at coordinate 5,886 of UFQX01000165.1, read as the reverse complement.
CCCCATTATTTTTCCAAATCTACAGCAGGTTTCCTACATTGGTTTGTTGATGTTTTTTTACTTCAGTTTTCAAAAAACACCACAGTCTCGGTGGTCCCGAGATCAGGACTTGGCCTGGGTTACTGTAGGATATTCACCTTTTTGTTCTTGAGCAATTACAATGTTGCTCGGCTGTTGTGGTTGGGATCACTGTCCTACTGAAAGGTGAACCTTCTCCTATGCTTTGTTTTTTAACAGACTGGAGCAGGTTCTCTTAAAGTATGTCCATGTATTTTGCACCATTCACACTTCCTTCAGTTTCGATTAGACGTCCAGTTCCTGCTGATGAAAACAATCCCTACAGCATGATACTGCCACCTCCATACTTCACTGTAGGGGTGTTGTTTCATGAGGTACAGGCAGTGTTAGGTTTGTGCAACACATACCACTTTGAATTTTGGTCAAAAAGCTCTATGTTGGTCTAATCTGACAACTAAACATTCTCCTACATCTTAGCTGGAACATGCACATGCTTTCTGGCAAACTCTAAATGTGCTATGACACAATACGTTTTGAGTAATAGCTCCTTTCCTGCAACACTCCCAAACAGGCCAGTTTTATGCAGTGCTCTTGATGTTGTGGACCGGTGCACCTTTCCTCCACTTTCAGCTACTGACCTCTGTAGCTCCTTCAGAATGACTGTTGGCCTCTCTGTGGCGTCTCTTGCAAGTCTATTTCTTGTCCAGATGGTGACTTTTGAGGGACGGCCTTGTCTGGGTGCTGCGATGCAGCTTCCACTTCCGGATTATTGGTTCAACAGCGCTGACAAGAAGATGAAGACAGTTGGAAATTATTTTGTACTCTTTTTCTAATCTCTGCATTTTCATGACTTCTGTAGTATAGTCTTTAGTCTTCATTCTCACATCTTTCCTTCCGGACTCAACAACGACCCTTAAAACGAGTTTTTGTCTAAAAATGTTGTATTTAATTTAATGGTTCACAGGTACAAACCAGTTCTGTCCAGTTAAGAGACAATGGAGTCCTTGATAGAGAGCAGTTTTGTATCTCTCTTAACCTGGAGTTTCCAGAGCTCAGCAGCATATGTCAGCTTTTCTTTTCTTTTTAAAACATCTGCAGCAAATAGCTTATTTTGTCTCTGACATTATGATGCTGGAGCACGTGAGTTCACGTTAAAATACAAATGGGAAAAAATGTGAATGTAAAAGGTAGCGCAGTGGTTCACAGCAACTGGGCTGGTTGGGCATCAGCTCAAACCTTTGCACGTTCTCTCCGTGTCTGTGCGTGTTTCCTCCCACAGTCCAAAAACATGTATTTCAGCTTAATGTGTCACTCTAAATGGCCCTTAGTGTGTACATGTGAGTATGACTGGTTGCGAGTAGTGACCCTGTGATGGACTGGTGTCCCATCCAGGGGCAGTTTCATAACCTAGTGCCAACTGCTTCTAGGATAGGTTCCGGTCTGTCGTGACCCTGTTCAGGATAAGTGCGTGACGAAAACAGACGAATGGATGCGTAGGTCATATTTGTAACCTGGGCAATGTTGATAACTTCCAAGTGGTTTGAATACTTTTGCAAGGGACCTATTATTTATTAATATAATTGTTCATTATTGAAAAAAGTATATAAAGGTCTTCCGCTGAATTGCTGGAATGGTGCCTAGACAAGACAAACATATACAGATAGGAAGACAGAATCAACCTATCTGTAGAAACATTATTAAACATAATCCATGTATTCATTCATCCACCCATTCTTTATCCTGGTCTGGGTCCTATGTTGGAGTCAGTAGGTGCTATAAACACGATGTAGTTAAAGTAAAATATATGACATGTGCAAAACACTCAGAAAAAGTTTTGATTCTCTTGTGCTGAAGTCACAGAAATATATTCCTGCTTTTTGGATGTGAGGAAAAAATAATTTTAAAAAAAAGCGCAGGTCCACAGCGAAGACATTCATTAAAGTTCCACAAACTCATTTTGCAAGTAGCTACAAAATCCAGGGCAAATTCCACTTCTGGGCCTCACAATCTGTCCGAGTGGAAAGGAAAGAATATGCCGCTTCACCTGGCAGACAGGGTTTCTCATCTGCTGGCACATCTGGCACACCTCAGCAGCGTGTCTCCTCATCGGCCCCAACCTGGGAGGCACTCGTGACAAACGTGAAAATATTGCTTCATTTAATCCCAAAGAGCAACATTCTCTCACCTTTTTTCAAATGACAGCATTGTTTATGCCAAAAGTCTTATGATGGTCCAGTCCTTATATACACGCCCAGAACTTGAACGTGTGTGTGTGTGTGTGTGGGTGTGTGTACAGTCGACTGTGCCGATGGACAAACGCAGGATCGTAATTGACTGTCGTGTGTCGTGTGTACGTACCGTCCAGCGATGACCTAATGTTACAACGGATTTACACATCTCACCATTCCATTACACAAGCGACTGCATACATACCATAATACCCGTGAGCAAATAGATCCCAGGGTACACATCGCATTTGAGGAGCCTCGTGGAAACGCAGTTGCCAAAGTTTCGTAACCTGATTACCCAGCACGGCGACAAGGGTACGAGGGTAAAGTTAAGATGTTCCTGACCTGCAGGCTCATGAAAATCCGGGGAACCGGTGTAACAGGTAGAGGCCTCAGTGGCCTTGGAGGGGGAAGCTGCCAACGCTGTAAATGTTAATGGAGACAGCGTTGCTGTGCAGAGGGTCAAGGGCTGTGGCTGGGATCTGAGGTTGACGTTGCATTTAAACAAAGTATATACCTCATAATAATATTAAATAGCCTTTTGCAGGCTTTCACGTTGACCTGGGTCTGATCCAGGACCTGTGACACTCAGCCCCTCGTGGGCCCACCGTTGTGGATAAAGAGTGATAATGAACAGTACAGATTGGTGAATTTGCCTTAGCCGGCATCTCTACTGCTGCTTTTCGTACGGCTCCATTTATGGCGAGAGTAACATTTAACTTGTTACACCTCCTGGATCTGCTCAACACTTTCCAGGGCTGCCAGCTGCTGCTGCTGGGCTCTTCTCAGCCGCCTATGCGTGACCCACCTAATAGGATGGGAAAGACCTGGATGGTAGTACGATGCACTTGGGGGATTTGCGTAAGGGGCTGAGGGAAGGGGGTTTAAAAATGAAGCCAGACGGTGTGATGTGTGCAACACACACTATCACCCCCCCCCCCCTTCTGCTAAAGCCCCTGTCCTGTGCTAGAATGTTGTATAAACCTCTTAAGAGCCAAACACAGGATTGAAGCCCCCTGAATCCCGAGGACAGCGTTCTCTGTAAATAATATCCCAGATTCCGCCCCGCAGGATTGCTGCTGCGGTGGAGATAGCCGCTAAATGCACTGCTCGTCACTCAGTCGTGAACCGTCGGGACACCTCCTCTTAAGCCCATCGGACTGGGTGTCACTCATTTTCGAAAAGCAGCTGAGCTGCAGAGAAGCGTATCTGCGGGGCTGCGTGCCGTGAGCTCTGCATGCCCCCATTGCACGCAAGCCCGTACACACCGCTCGCCCAGGTGAATGCTGATAGCTAAAGCTTCTTTGAGGGAAGTAGCTGAGAAAGTGGAGGTCCATTTTACTGCTCACTTTAGCTGTCACTCATAAGGCGTTCAGCTCTAAGTGGAAAAAGGAACATCTCAATGAGTTTGTGGGTGTCTGCTGAGCTACAGGAGGGATCCGGCTTCGGAAGGGCCCGTTCTGCTGTTTTCTCGCTATCCTCACTCCTGTAGGAGCTTCAAATGGGAATTAAACAGGTTCAGTTAAGGCAGCGAGTTGAATCAGGTGAGTAGTGTTAACTACAAACAAACGTAACAATATGACTGCAGCACCACTTTTTTTTTTTGGTGGTGGAAACGCTCCCCTCAGTGATGTGCTGACATTGATCTGTCCTGTACAGTTACAACAGATTTATAACAACCTGCACATCACCTGCGACCTTGCTGGGGAGGACCAGGGTGATGGCCGCACACACTGAATATAGAAAAGACATTACAAATTCCAAAAAATCGCATACATCATACCGCATATATAGTTCATATGTTTATTTTATGCCTGCGAACAAAGGTGTAACTATTGGGTAGGAGGAGGTGTTTTGCTCCACTGGGCCACATTTTGACTCATGGTCATAGGTAACCCGAGACAGCACGACAGGACAAAATACCTTTTCCACCCTCTTGTTTGACATCCTCCGTTTTCTCAGCGCAAGTGTTCCTGGTATAATACTGGATGAATATAAGTGCTATTGAACTGCTTAATATAATAAATTTGTTTAAAGTGTGTTCTTTAATCTCCCTCTATTTGTTGAAACGCAAATGAAAACAGTACAGGTTACTGTGGCAAATTATTAAAGATATGCAATACAGAAAACTGTGCGGTATGCGACGTAATAGGAGGAAATATATAACATATGTAACACCACGTGTAAATTGAGGTTCATACACAAGTATGATGGTTTAAATATATGATAAAGTAGTGACAATGTTTACATATTCGATAAAAAAAAATCAATCTCAGCAGGTGGTGATGGAACTAAGATGTATTTAGTTGACCTACACAAAGAACAAACAGAAATAAAAACTCTCAGTTCCGAACACGTGATATTTAACCGAACTGGACAGACAAAACAAAGGCCATTTGCACATGCGATGAATAGAAAAATACTGAGCGGAAAAAGAGAGGCTGAAACGGGACAGAATAAAATTACTCTATTTTATTTTTAATCGAATGTTGATTTTTTTCAACCGGGGGGGTTACTGATCTCATTAGGTGTTTATGCTGTAGCTGGCAGAACTGTACCAATACAGGTTTACTGTATGAACTTTAGAAAACCAAGTGTAATTAGCTTTGAGAACAATAAAAAGAGCCACTTTCACTGGTTTTCATTTATTTTTTTCATAAAACAAGGCAACAGTGTGCATAAATCCAGCAGAGGGCAGGATTGCCCACCTGATAAACCATCACAGACCCTCTGTCTGACACCCCACTTTACTCTCAATGATTTGGAGACATTGCCAATAAAGCCCTTAATACAATTCTACATATTCAGATATTTCTATTAATTGTATTATTTTACTGCATTAAACAACAAATAAGGAAGCACTGCGTTTTTTTAAAAATATATACTTTATACCTGCTATTGACTGTATGACATTTACCGACATTCTGGTTTCATTAGTATATACTTCAAATCCTTTTTCATACAGAAATTAAGAATTTGTTCTTCTGAAAGAATTAAAAATATCTCAGGCAATGCATGTGCTGTCCCAACAACCTCCGCTGTCTGTTTAATATCATAAAAGTCCATTATGTACAACAAAGCTCATCTTACCTGCTCTACATCTCATTTTGACACAGGTTTTGTTCTCACACCTCTAAAGGCACGGCGTAATAATATTATCTGCGATAATACGGCATTCAGTCTGTTATAATATAGAATATAGTCTGTGACAATACAGGGTGCTGCGGCTGGTTGAGGAGCAGACGTGACCGCAGAGGCAGGAGAAAAAGCAGTGGACGGCAGGATCCACCACCAAAAAAAAAAGGACTTCAATTTACACAAGCAAACCAAGCAAAATAACAGCAGCTTACACCCCCCAATTTTTATAAATAATAATAACAATAACAAAAAAAGCAATCCTCAGTTACCAGCCCAGCTTCCTTAAATATCCCAGCCAGTTGTCTCTGAAATGGCCACAGCTGGTCCTCATTAAACAACCTTGGGGTCAGACAGAGGCCGGCAGTGGTGAGCTGTCCGTCAGGACTAACCCTGCCCCTGCTAAAGCAGTACCACCCACAAGCTCACAGTACAGTCTGTTATAACACAGGGCACAGTCTGTGATAATACAGCATTCACACTGCGATAATGCATCATTCGTCTG
>UFQX01000164.1:1075862-1102702 GCA_900497675.1 Arapaima gigas | reverse complement strand
TCCCTTTATAGGTAATATTTTGACTGCTGCTGTACGCCTGTCTATTCACACCCTTAACCACATTGTGTTTAAGTTTAGTTTCCAGTCTGCTTCCAATCGTGAAATGATATATATTTGTGTTCTGCGTATACGTTGACCTTATTAATAATGACGTAAAAAAATTAAAAGGCCCTTTCTCCTCATGATCTCTGTGTATTTATATGAAAAATAAAAGTAATGTTATCATTCATGTATATATATGCTGCGTATGGAATGTTTAAGCACTAATTTGTATTAATGTGAAGGTGGACGTCTAAAGGCTGATTCTCACCCGCTGGAGCAGCGCCGCCCCCTTCAGCCCCCCTGTTTTTCTTCTGCCCCTTCCAGCTACAGCCAGCCGAGTTCCCAGCAGCCCCTCTGTGCTGCTCACTTTGGGCACTTACTTAGTCCCTTTGTGTATAAATACACTTGCTTATTTATTTACATTATTTTTGGAACCATCCTCGCGTTATAGTATTTTTCCCACAGGTGCCTTAGGGTTTTGCGCAGTACTGTACATTCAATGATCAAGGTTTCAACACAAGTGAGCCACATGCTGTGGCTGCAGAAACAGGAGCTGAGCAGTACAAGCTCAGGGGCCCTGGTGCCACACTTGTGCCAGTCTGGTTTTACCATGCTTCTCTGACCCCAAGGCCAGACCTGTAATGGGATGAGGGGATGAGAGACCCGGTGGCCTGCTTTTGGAGTGCTGTTGTCAATGTTGTGCCATCAGCCTGAACTTGGTAGGCGGCTCACCCAAGTGAGACAAGCTTTTCTGGGAAATTGTGGATGGGGTCTCGGTGGAAGGTGAGGGCACAGTGGGTGTACAGGCTATGGACCTCCCTCTACCTCCTAGCCCTCCATCATCCATATTAGGGTGTTACAACAGCCAACACCCCACCATCGCGTGACTCTGTTGTTGTACAAGACCATGAGGGCCACAAGTTAGGCAAATGGTACTAAATCCTGTTTTTAATTTGAAGTTCCCTGTCAGGGGTTTTAATACAGCCTGGTTTGGGGGTGGCTATCAGTCCAGAGTTACACATCTTAAAAGGATTTTTATCTAAAATTTGAAGATTTGAGCCCCAGCCGTTAGATTATGAATTGTAACATATTATTCCCATTATGGAGGTCTTCGCTAACAGCGGTGACTGGAATTATAAAAAACAGCACCAGAGTTGGGAGTGAATTTTGAACACAATACAAACTTACTGGTAACCTATTAACATGGAGATGCTGTCATGTTGCCCTAAGTGTCAAGGCAGCCCAACTGCATGTTGTGTGTTCAATGTTTTATAGAAAAACTAATACAGAAATCCATTTGAAATGCACAACCCTGCCATTCTGAAATGTGAAAGCATTGCTTCACTAGCATGTCTGGTTTGCGAGATGACATAACCCTCAAAAGACAGAGAATGGAGTGTGCGATGGCCTCAAAGGAATGACAATCATCCAGACTGACACAATCAACAAAACACAAGAGGAGTGTGGGCCGATCACACGGTGCACTCTCAAAATCGAACAGTACCTCCTTGGCTGTGGTTGGCTTTTGCCCGTCCCTTTGGGGTGGAGGACAGGTTGAGATCCACAGTTTGACTACATGTGGTGGGCTTCTGGGTATGGTCCAGCAGGGGCTTCATGTCCTCGCCAGGTCCCGGCACCAAAGGTGTCTCATTCTTGTCGCCCAGAAGGTTCCCTGCAGCCCGAGCTGCCACTTCCTTGAGCAGTGCAGCAGACGAGGTCATGGAGACCAGCGAGAGAAAAGAGCCACCAGGGGCCTGGGGGTCTGCCTGGCTCCCAGAGAGACCCCTTTCGCTCACCTTCTTGGACAGTGCTGCTAGCGTGGAGCTGGCTGACTGGGGGTTGAACGGAGAGCTGAAGGCGTCAAAGCGAACCGCCCCCTCATCAGAGCGCCCCCCAGTGGTAGCTGGCATTGAGGATGAGCATGAGGAGGAGCACGAGGATGAGGATGAGGATGATGAGGAGGACGATGATGATACCACAGTGCTCTTGTCCTGCAGCACAGCGTTGGCAGCAGCCTTCAGCTTTTGGATGGCTGAGTCTGGTGACAGGCTGCTGCTGGGGGCTGAGCAGCCCGACGGAGACCACACGTCAGCCCCTGTGGCCCACACGAAGCCCCCGCCCCCATCACATGGCTCCTGCTTGATACTGGCTGGAGGAGCTGGCACAGAGGCCGGTGATGCTGTGGCCGAACTGCTGCCATTGTTGTTGGCTACCTTTCGGGCAAGAGCGCTCAACTGCTGAGCATGATGGGAAGTCGGCAGCAGGCTCAAGCCCAAGACAGGTGGCGACTCCCCGGCCCTCTCTCGGAAGGTGAGCTCTCCTGCCTCAAGGAGGCGCCGCAAGTTGCTGCTGAGTGGCTTCCCCAGGGCATGGGAGGCTTCCCCATACAGTGAGGACACAACGGAGGAGAGCGAGTCCTGGGTAGAGAAGGGCCCTGGGCGTAGGCTGTCCCCTTCCAGCCCCAGAAGTGGCACAGGTGTCGGGCAGCCCAGAGAGCTCTCAGCTGAGGTGTCCTGCTCCAGGTGGGGCTTGTCGGGAGTCGCTCTGAGGTCATCCTGCACATCGCCGTAGGAGGACTCTGAAGGCGTATCTGAGGTGTTCCCGAACCAGCGGTCGTCATCCACAGGGCCCCGCTGAACTGCATCATCCTCGACACTGTCCACATCTGAGACACACACAAAACACAAAAAAAACAAAGTGTGGTGAAAAACATCATGTTGTCAACCTGTCCCCTGCAGGGACCATGGCGTGAGACATTCACAGTATTATCTCATACATGGAATATTGTATCTAATCCCCCAGCAAGGCACGGCTACTTGGTTTTCAGTCCTCTTTTAACCATATTTCTCCTAGGGTCTAAAAGGAGTTTAGTAACAGGGTTTCCATGGTGACGAGCCCTTCTGGGAGGCTAGACAGGAAAGATTAGGGTAATGGAGGTTACAGAACCAGATTAATATTCATGAGCCTGCAGATAGCAGTCGGGAGCCAATAAGGATAGGGTTAAGGTCATAGAGGGTCATTAATATACACTTCATGTATCAATATTCATAAGCAAAACATTACAGCTTGCCAGACAAGGAGGAACAAAAGAAAAGGAAAATTTCTGGTAAATCTTAATGGAAAACAGAACACACCTCCATGTCGGAGCAGCATGTCTGTTTGGACACAAAGCACAATGTGTGTTTGTGCGTACCCACATATAATGTAGATTCATATATTTATTTAAAAAACTGTAGAAAGAAATACACAAGTAAAAGAATGGTTAAAATTCAAGCAATATCATTTTTGCTGGCTCTTCTTGTTGGAGGTGCTCACACACACAGTTCACAAGTTAATAAGGGGTGAAGTGCAGCTAACTTCAACCTCCACAAGCACCAGGAGCCATGCACCTGTGACCGCTATGCTGCAGAGAACAGACGTTCGACATGACCCTGACTTGGTATCTGAAGATGCGAGTTCCTGCAGAACAAAGCTCCTATCNTCGACATGACCCTGACTTGGTATCTGAAGATGCGAGTTCCTGCAGAACAAAGCTCCTATCGAAGTGGGGCAGAACCTACCTGCCCATCTACAAACCGAGTTGCTAATCTGGGCAGTACCCTAACTCCCCTCCACCTACTGACTGAGTCTAGTGAGCAGCAGCAGACTGAGTAAAAACAGCAGAGTTTCTAGGAGTGGGGTTGAACATTTTGTGTAAATGACTTCAGCGATGATCAGCTCACTAACAGACACATGAACTGAACAGGTAAGTTAACTATTTTTAGTCAGTCTACAGGATACAAGGCTTATGAACGGTGACCACTGATCTACACACAAAAACTAGACCACCTCCTCCCAGTAAACACATACAGACACCAAGAAGCTACTCTGTTCAGATGCCTATGTATTGAATCACTTTGCCTCCCATATTAGTATTTATCTTGCTGGAAACAATTAAACATAACACCTAAACGTGCTGTGAGAAAATGCTGCAGATCAGGTTTATTGTAACAAACCCATAGAAATATTAATCAGACCAGGTAAGCTGGGCTCAGGAGGTGTGTGCACTGCACAAGTTACTGGTCACATGACACAAACGGTCACCACCTTAAAAATTCGTAGGTGAATTTACATTAAAAAAACTGCACCTGCACCACATGGGAGTTTGATTTAACAGACTTAAAGATCTTGACCAAATATGCCTTAGGTCAGGTGAGCCTTGTGTGTTTAAATTAAGATTAACTTATGCAAGCTGTCAAAACATGCATTTTATTTTGCCCAAGTCGACGATCTAATTTATGTTCAATTGCCCTGATGAATGTAGCAATAAAGTGGAAGTGCTGCAAAGGTGAGATTCACAGGCCCATGCAGAGACCACGGTTTGACCCCAGTCATCAAGGTAAGAACTTCAGTGTCAGCCTTAGTACGGCAGCAGTGTAGCTCAAGCAGCACAGGGCTGTATACTAAGGCTGCCCATATCCACATGAGCTTCCCTGAGCCAAGTCTCCTGCACAGTCTCCAGCCTGCCAGCATACAGCAAAGGGCCCTCTTCCCAATAAGGATCAAACAGGACATCAGAATTACAGACAAAATATCATAAACAAACACGATACTTCAAACAGCTATGTGGACAGAAAATCAACTGAACAGGCACTAATTTGCATGTTGTGGTTAATGACCACAACAGCTTATTTAATAAAAAGATGCTATGATTATTTTCAATAAAGTGGTTGTTGGTTTACTCATTTCTGATAACCAAATATAGAGTAATCCCGTCAGATTTGATTTACTCATGTACAATATGAAAATGTAACATACAATGCACATCTGTGCAAACTTGATACAATTATTAGTATAATGTCATTTACACAGAACGAAACAGTTGAGTCTGCAATGAAAGCAATGATATCTGGCATAAGTTGCTTTGAACAAAGGAGTCAGCTAAATATCAAATAAATTGGAAAAACTTAACTGTATGCTATTTTCATTTTGGAGTGCAGTGTGGTTGGCCACTTTGGAGAGTCGTGTACACTCACAATGTCATGTAAGGAACATGGCGAAAGAAGGATCACTGTGTTTAGTCTGTCTCTGAAACGTGTACCAGCTACAGGATCAAGAGCTGCAGTGTAGCACTGTTTAATGAGGCGGTGGGGCTACTGTGAGACATTTCACCCAGTGATTTATCTAAGGTGCATAACAGCAAAGTAGGCAGAAAAAGGACACCAGCCTGCAGGGGGTGCTATCATCCAGCAGGAAGCCCCAGACCTGCTTCACAGTGTATACTAGCTGCGGTGAGCCGTACACCCGGACACAAGTCACATCTTCTCACTGTGTGTCGAGGCCACGTGGCTCACTCCACAAGGACGCTGCAATCCAGCAGCATCCTTTCAGCGAACATTCATTTACACTATACGTTTATTCGTTTAACAGATGCTTTTCTCCAGGGCGACATCCAATCAGTGTATCATCTAGTCATAACTCCCACCTTTATACAAGGTGACTTACTGTACCAGACATACTACACTGAACTCCTAACTATAATTCACACATCTAGAACCCATTTAAAAATTAACACATCCTTCTACCTATCAAAACATATTATTACATACAGATGAATGGTAGGCAAACACAGTGTAGGCTAAGTGAAATTAAAAAGCAATAAAGAAACCCACACTGATAACACACAAACTATCCTCGGTGATACTGCTCCTTACTGTTGTAAAACCTGCAGCTGTGAATCAGTCAGTATTGAGTTTACATGGAAAACACCTGAAATTCAGTGTGAACAGTAATCCCACCCCCCAGAAGCTTAGAAGCCAACAAAAATGGACAAATGTGCTCCATATATTATATATAATAAATTGAGTCTGTGTAGTAGTGAAACAGCATGCAGGGGCCATCTGTGTATTTTAAGCGTTAGTGGGCACTCTGGGCAGTACGCCAGGGTGAAACAGGAAGAAGAAGTGTTCTTGGAGGAAAAAGACAGTTCACCCCGGACCTCTCGCATTCCTCTCTGCAGATGTGGTACCCTTTGCTCCACACTTCATTTTCCATTCCGCTTTTCTTTGGTTGTAGAAAAAAAAATACGTGCATAACCTCAGATACGTCATCAAAGCTGAAGGTAAGGAAAAAAAAAAAACATTTCTTAAGGAAAATGTACTTCTGTTATACCCTACAAGCACACAAGCAATTACTGATTCTGTGACTGTAAACAGTTAAACTGCTCCCAAAAAATACATTACTGGCAGCAATTTCCTAAATGCAGGTATGTCTGAAGGCCTGAGGGTATGCAGCAAAGTCATATCCTTGAGAGCTCAACTGACAAAAAAAAAAAAAATAATAATAATTACTGGTTTACGAATAATGACAGATTTATTTATCTCAGGAATGTCTTAAAGACAGCAGCGAGATCTACTGGAAGTGACATGTCTAACTGTTTGTAACAAAGGCAGCAAGATGTAAAAAAAAATCAGCATTCATTTGCAGCCCCCCCCCCCCCCTCCACCACACACAGCAGAGACAGGCAGGGCTTTCTGTCATCTGACATTCCACACCACGGAGAAAGGAAATGTTTCAGTCAGGCAGGAGGGCAGGGTTGGGGGCGGTCTCTAATCTTGTTCCTCCTACAGCACAGATCCCACTCAACAGTGGAAACCATGTGTCCAACATGGTCCTGACCACTGTGCCACTGGGTCAGTCTCCATGGGGTGCTTCTGGCAAAGCATGGGTTCTACTAGAGCAGTGAGGGATACGGGTGGGGAGGGATACTCTCGCACTCTCACTCCAGCGCAGTCACAGCCAGCTCACAATGCCCAGTCACCTGAGGAATATGGCTCTTTTTCTCGTACTCTCTCTCGCCCCTCCACCCACAACAACTCTCTGGCAGGATGGCCCGCAGGCAGCTACGCCTGGCTGGGCCCGGACCTGTCACTCAGGCTTGAAACATACATCACGACTGCTTGCATTTGCTGCCTGAATGGGAGAGAGAGCGTGGCGAGGGAGCAACCTGTCGGCCATTGAAATCTCAGCGCATCGGGAGGTGGGGGGAGGGAGAGGTGTCCTCATCTGCATGCAGAGAGGCCAACGGGGGGTGGGAGCTGACTGTGCTCCCCACCTCCATGCTGAGCAGAGGACGGGGCAGCCATCAAGGCCACTGCATTGTTCCATGCTCCCAGACCTCCTTGCCGCAGCCATGTCCATCTCACTCTCGATTTATTAAAAGCAACAAACAGCACCCAGCAGGCTCATGCTCAACCCAAACACAAAATCCTTTCACACATACATCCCACATCGCCCTCGCCCTGTGCTGCTCACACTTTGCCTATCAGTCCCACCACCAGGCTCCCTATCATGCAAAGAAAGTAGATTCAAAGCAGAGACTCAAACAATAAGATAATGAGGTCAATTCTGCAGGAGCAGAACTATTTCTATGACAACCATCTCCAGCATGACAGGAGGTCGGGTCTTTTTGATGGCAACGCTGGCTCGAGCAAATACAAGAGCGGACGGGAAGGTCCATGTTCTGTACGCATGTGAAGTGGCATTCAAACCACTGCCCTCATTCAGCCCAACAGGAACAGACTAAGTACTTTAGCTTCATAGCATTAATTGAGAAATCCTTCTGGAGAAAGTGTAAATACAAATTTTTGATCATCCCTCAGGGGGTACAAAGGAGTACCAACAGGAATTTCACATCTGATGAAATTCTTCTGCTGACTGACCATAAACTCATGCCATATAGGCTCAGTACCCAGGAGCCTTCAGTGGTGTTCTTCTTCCAGCCTTTCAGGAATAACTTCTCTATTATAGCACTACTTTGCTACACCAGCACCCTGATGGGGCCCCCCATGACCCTGAAGTCACAGTCCAACATAGATCACAAACAGATTTAAAAAAAAAAAAAAAAAAAAAAAAACCTCTGATCTTGGCCTATCCCCCCCAGAATCTGAAGACCAAGAGGTACAGAATCTACCCTATGGCTTGGGCAGTACAAAGCCTGTGGCAAAATGTACTGAAGATCAAACAAGACACCACTTCCATTGTTTATTAATAAGAGAGAAGGGGGGGACTGAGTCAGAAAATTAAGACATCTCTGCAAGGTTTTTTTTTTTTTTTAATTCTCAAAAGGGCACAAAGTCATTTACATGTGTAAATAGAGAAAGGTTTAATACATCATGGAAATCATGTCAGGACTTGAATGGATGTTGGTGGTGTAAATGACCCACTGAATAGGCTGTTGGTGGCTGTGAAAGATCACTTCCTATTGCCGAAAGTGCCAAGACATCTCTGTGCTTGAACCTTCGCAATCCATTGTTCCCTTTAAACGCTTAGTTTTGAGGTATGAATATGTGATGCATATGGCATGTAGTAGCTCTCTTCCAGTCTACTGACGAACAAGATCTCATGGTCAAAAACCAAATCACACCCTTTGCTAGTTATTTCCAATTTGTTTGCATTTCTAGGACTCCAGCTGAGTTCTCATTTTCATGGAGCATCTTGATTTTCACACAACTTCTGCATCACTGCTGGATAAAGTTTGTCTCCCTAAAAAAAGCAACAGCTTTGGTGTGCTTTAATCATCACCAATTTCATCATCCTCCTTGTCCGATTCTCTTGGACAGACTGAAGCAGAAGGCAAAATAATAAATCACTGCCCATTTTATAGCTGCTGTCTGCCAACAGGGCCAGTGAATGTGCTGAATCCCTGAAGCAAACACCCCCAAATACCCCTGTCCACAACCCAAGTGTAGCATGCAGTCAAAAGCAGAGCTGTTTCACATGGACGCAGGTAGGTGGAGTCTGGCTCATGCATTCCAATGCTGTCAACCTCAGTCAGAGGGCAGGGAAGCTACGGAAGTGATGGGTGGCACTATTCCACTGTGGGATGCACCAAAATAAGTATATGACCTGTACACCTTGCCGACTGCTCTTCCTCTAAAGACAGGCTTTCCCCTTTCCTGAGTTCAATGTAAACAGTAGTTCTGAGGAATGCAAGTTTAACACCAAGAGTGCAAAGATCCAACTGCTGATTTGCACACAAAAGACATTTATAGATAAATGTTTCAGAGATGTTGAGCATCACGTGTCAGCATAATAAACATAAATAGTATATCTGTTAACAAGTAACCCCCTTCAACTAAGACCAACACATTCCTTGATGAAACACGACACTGCAGCCTTCAGAGGCTCTATAGTGGTGTCGGACTCGTGGCTATGGGCTAAGGAGTCCTCCTCAAGTGGAACTTCTAGGTAGGCACCAGTAAGATCTGTGTGGTGCTCTATGTGTCTTTTTAAAGTGAAAGCCTGACTATCATTAGCTGCTCCTGCACAGTCAAGCAGGCAACACATGGGACTAGAGCTGCCTGCATATTGGCAGAAATTTCACCCAAAAATTGGATGCCAAAGAACGAAACAGAGAAGTGCCTCGACTTCCTTTTTCCTCAGTCCAGGTTTCCAAGCCCTTGACCACGGAATGTCAGTATAATCACTGAGGAGGGATGGGGGCCAGCAACCCGCCAGTGAATACAGACAGAGGCACCAGAGGGGGGATATGTGCAAGGCGGGGTGGTGGTGTGCTATACCATAGCTCCTCGCTAACCTCTGATTCTTTCTCTTCCTGTTCTTCCTCCTTCCCACATCATGAAGAAAAACTAAACAAAAATGGCAGGCCCACTGGTATGCAACCTACCACAGTAACTAGATGACAGCTGACATTTCACACCCACATTGAAATTTATCCCAGTACAGTTTCAAATGTTTAGAACCCAAACAATTGGTTCTTGACACTGACAACCCATTATCTAGGCAACCTGAGCTATAGATATAGAAGAATGCTGCAAGACCTTGACCCCAGTTGACCTTTGACCCCAAAGGCAGCTTGGGGGGGGGGGGCAGAAAGAACTCTGCATTTTGAAAAGCGCTGCAGCAGTTCTTTCTATATGTATACATAAAGTGTTACACGTACAAACACAGGTAACTTTATTATGCACCTTTCTTTAGTAGGATCCTCCTTTGACTCCAAAACAGCATGAATTCAACAATAAGGTGCTGGACTTGTTACTATAGGGTCTTCTGTCCACGATTGCTTGTCACTGCCATTTCGGCAGATTTTTTGATGGAACATTCATTCTGATCACATTCTACTTCATTCCAAAGATGCTCTATTGGCTTGAGAGGTGGGAGAGTACAGGCTACTGTAAAAGTAAAGACACTCATGTTTGTGGAGCTATAGTGCACAAAAAAAATCCCACAAGGTTGGCTCTTTCTAAAATGCTGGAATTAATGCAACTGATCAAGCCGTGTTCAAAGTAACTTGGACCACAGGTCTTCTCCATTCTGATACTGATTCAAACAGTAACTGGATCTCTAGACCTTGTCCTTGTGGTTTATATACTGAGTCACAACTATGCACAGTGCCACTGCACAGGGTGAGCTGTATGAATAAACAGTCATGTATACCTAACAAAGTGGCTGGCAAGTGTAATTTAATCTTTACAGTAGCAAGAAATAAAGTGTCAAACAGCCACATTCAGAGCAAAAAGAGTGACGAATCTGCATATGTTCAGTTTTAATTTTTCCTGCTTGTGGGTCATCTTCTGGGCTCAGCCTGGAATTAGATGCCCATGTGCACGCAGCTTGAACCAATACCAGGCTGTTTGCAGATCATCCGCTTTACATTGCAGGTTTACAGATCCATCACCTTGACATGATACGTTCCTTCAGTGCGTTTCACTAAAACCAACTATTGGCCAAGACTGCAGATCACCAACAACCAGGTTGAGTGATGTCAACACACTACCATACCGGGTAGAGAGGGGCCGTCTCAAATATGTACATGAGAATGATTTGTCATTTTTCAATACACATTTCTGTGTTTCAAGCTGAAGATGCGTCTGACCCTCTAGGGGCCGGGTGATGCAATCTACACACTTCAGATACAAGTAGAAAGATGGGGATTTAGCATCATTGAACATCCACGCACAGTGGTTTCCTGCTGCCAACACACAGTTCTCCACATCTCTGAACAACTACCTGGCACACCTTAAACCTGCATATTACTGTTCAACCATGCGGTTTTTACAGGAACAACCCGAGTGAGCATCTTTTCAATTTTGAAAAATTACTGTTTACAATTATAAGTTGTGTTGGTACTCAAAGCAAGGAGGAGTGTTTTTTTTTTTTTATATTTTGTATCACGTGAACCAGGATAGCAGTACTGCTGTCTCTGAGTGTCTGGACAGTGCAACTGAACACAGGTTCAATCCACACTCAGTCTGTGTAGAGTCTCCATGTTCTCCCTGTGTTTGTGTGGGTTTTGTCTAGGAGCTCTGGGTTACTGCCACAGTCCAATAAGGAGTTTTTGGTGAACTGGTGACGCTAAACTGCTCACGTGTGTTTTACATTGCTCTGCTGTAATTGCAAATTAATGTAATGACTTTAGTACAGTGTAATGTATTTTGCACAGCATGACACCTTGAATAAAGGAGTCAGACACTACACAGTGTCACTGTGTGTGAGTTTTGTGGAAAGCTTCTGCTAACAGGAGAACATACATCCATTTTCTATGTGACAAACTGCATGCTTGTACATTTGGCCATTACTCATCTAACCCTATATTCAAAATTTTCAACGCAACTCGGCCCTTGTGAACCTGAAAAATGCAGGGTTTCCACCAGACACATACTTTGCGAACACCCCGTTTTCACGTGGAAAAAAAGTGAGAGAACAGCAGCCGAGAAGTCGGCGGATGCATGAGTCTCTCTCTCTCTCTCTCTCAGACACAGTCCACATTCTTTATCTCCCTTTGTGGGCACTTCATTACTGACCATTATAATTAACCCACTTTGTGTTACCTGTGAAGATAGAGTTTCTTCAGCCTGCAGTTAGTGAGCTTACAGCACTCTCACGCAGACACACCTACATACAGTAAACTAGGCCCTATTAATGAGAAGATCGCCGTGTTACACGCCTGCAACCGTGGTTATCGCGCTTTCTGGCATTTATTTGCAATGTTCTTTGGGAGCAAAGGCACACTGTGCCCCTTCCCAGCGTTCCTCCTGGGGGGTCCTCTAGTGGCCAGCACGTGCAACAGCAGCGCCGTCTGTTGTTGCGCCCATGAAAAGCACAGCCCAAACATCGCGGCTCCGTGCGGTTCGCGGGTGAAGCACAAGAAGCCGATTGATGAAGACCCGATGAGGCTAATCGATTGTGCGCGTCCCCGATTTCGCGCGCGTCCCAACGGCTCGCCGGTCAAGGCGCGGCGTACCGCCTTCGCAGCCGCGGTATCGATCGCAGTCCGTCTGCAGTGCTCGGCTGCGAGGGGGAAGAGGAAAAAGCCCCTGAACTTCAGGTGACCGAACGCGGCTTTGGCACGAGGGGGGGGGGCTGCTCGCGCACACGCGCCCTCCTGAACTAAGAGGGGAGCAAGAAAACACCCCCCCCCCAAAAAAAGCAAAACTCAACCGATTCACAAATGCACGAGACCCGGACGCGAGGCGGAAAGTTTGTCGTCCCCCCCCTCCCTCGTGCGGACAGAAGTGAGCGCGCGGCGGGTCTCACGGAGCCCGAGTCTCTCCTGCCTTCTATGATCCGACTGACCCCTTGCTCCTCAGCGGCCACCTCCTCAGGTCCTCCCCGCGGAGTCCCGCACGGACGAGCCGACCGGCCCGCTCCTCCTCCCCCCGAACGCGAAGCCGTTCTGCGGGAGTCGCGCGCGCCGCAGCTGCCCCGCAACCTTTAGGAGAAGCGGGAGCTCGCTCGGTCATCTGGCTGTGCGCTCGCCCCGCATCGCCAACATGGCTGCCTACCACAGACCTTTACACACATACACACACATACATACATACATACACACACACACACACACACACACACACACATACATACATATACATACATACATTTACACACACACACACACACACACCGAGTGAGACACAGAAAGAGGAGAAATAACACACGGCTGTGCCTTTGTCTCACCCCTTTAACCCCACAGCGCTGTGCGAGACGCACGCACAAACAAGCAATAAAATAAAAGGAAGAGCCCGCGAAGGCAGCGATGCACTTACGCGAAGGCAGGCGCTTGGGCTGCTCCTGCTTCCTCCGGGGCATTTTGCCCCTCTCTCCTCACATTCTCCTCCGCGCTCAGCGACCGCGAGAAACGGGGCTTCTCTCCATGGAAATGGCAGCGCTCGCGTGCACCTGGCTGTCCGCGCTCCGCACACGGAGGCACGAGGCAGGCGCTGCTGCCGCCGCTGCTGCTAGCGTTGTTGTTCCCGTGGCTTGACTATGGCTGCTCCCTGTGTAAGTGTGTGTCTCCGAGCCCCTAACTAACACTAATGCAGGGATCAAAGGGCACACACACACACACACACACACACACACACACACACACACACAGGGGTTCAGTGAGCACACAGCCACGGCAAAGACCAGCAGGCACCATGTACCCAGTGCACGGTACTTACATTATTTTTCATGCACGTTAATTTATTTGTTATATATAACTGTAAATATTACCGCAATTTGTACGCAGTGATTTTACATGTATGAAAAATAATCGCATACAATTTTTACATATGCAATATTTATACCTAGATTTGTACTTTAACCTTTTAATGTGGACTATGCCGTTTTCATTCATTATCGGAAATAAATACAGTACATGTAGTCACGATAACACATTTTAAAATAGTCTTCACGGTTGTATAAGTGAACCATACTTGGTGGGAAAATTAAAACAGTTATACTCGCGCTAGCTTACAGTTAAACAGCAATAAACCACTAATGATAATAAACGCACTTCGTTTTGGTTATGCGTGCATTTTTTCTGTGGCTGTGCTTCACGCTGTTTTTTTTTTTTTTAACATTGGTTATTTTTTACGTTTTACTTTGGCGTTCCTCATGTAAATGAAGTGTTCTCGCGCGGAGGAGCTCGTTATGGCGGCAATTAGCGGCTGGCCTAATTAGCGCTCTCGTGACCGCGGGTGACGGACGCGACTTCCTGTTTTCCTAATTACACTACCAGACAGCGCGGACACCGTGCTGTTGTGCTGGGCTATATACCAGCACTGGGTCTGTGCACGTGGTCAGTGGACCACCTGTAGGGTCAGCAGTAACCTGCGGGACCTTTGGAACCCTAGTGGGTTTTCTGGTGACCTGTGAGGTTGCCGGAACCCTAAGAAGGTCGCTGGTAACTTGTAAGATCACTAGAACCGTAAGAGGCTCGTAGATAACTTGTAGGATCACTGGAATCCTGAGGGGGTTGTTGGCAACCTGTAGGGACACTGGAAGCTCTACAGAATCCCTGCAGGCTGCTGAGTGTATGTATCTAAGGTGTGTTTTACACTGAATAAAGACCAACTGTGTTCATCACGAACCACAGTTTGGGACAGTGTTTGGTGTCTTGGTTCAAATAGACTAAGGCAGAAATGAGGTGGGTGCTCGGCGTCACATCCCACCCGTATGGCACGGTGTCCTTTCACACCATGATTTGGCAATTAATATCTACCTCATCCATAAACAGGTAACAGGGAGCGAAATTAATATGCATGTTCATTGCATGGGTGCACATAACCTTATGTATGTCTGACTGAAAAAATGATTTAAGGGTTTTGCACTGTGTCTGAAGTTGGCTTTATGTCCACTGATGGTGCTGTGTCTATATGCAAGGAGCTGATATAGGTACAAGTAGATCTCTCTCTCTCTCTCTCTCTCTCTCTCACCCCCCACCTGCATCCTGGTCCAGGTGTTCCCTGCGCTCAGGGGGGAATTCTCCCTAATCGCTGTGTCTGCTCTCATTTAGCTCGCATGGTGCCTCCCACCATGTGGGTCCTCTGCCATCTCTGTTGTTGGGCCACCTGGGTGTGGAGGGGGGCAATTACAGTAGTGCAGAAATAGATCCTGGAGTCCTTTATTTGAAACAAAAATGTTAATTAGCTTGGCACATAAATTAAATAACTTTACTGAATTTTTTTCACTGTCAGAAACAGGTGAACATGCCAGAAGTCAGTATTTTAATAGATAAACTGTTTAGCCCTCCAGAAAGCCTTGTATAAGTCAAATAGGTAAATTAAACTGTCACGATGCTCACTTATATCATTTGCATTGGAAAAATGTAACTTTCCAACAATATATCTGGTATCTAAATCCTCCATTTAAAAGGGCATTTTGACTTCATTGTTCCGGAATAGGGATGTGTTCGTGTTTTTGCTAGATGGGTATGTGTTTCTGTTGGAAAGCCAAGGTTTGTCTGATGACCCCCACCTTCCTCCCCCTCACGGATACCACGAAGCTGAGGTAATGTTTGCAACAGGACGATTGTCTGATAGTCGTTATGGCAACGGGATTGTGACCTCGCAAACAGTTGCACCCTAAAGGTCATCGCTCAGGCGTGAGTGTGGCCTGATGTGATTTCCCACCGACACCACAGCACAGATATCCCTCGTTGCCAGTGAAAACAACAGCACGTCCACCATTTAAGTGCTGCTTCATGCCAATTTGGTTGCAAATTTCCCCACGGCTAAGTCACCATAGACAAAAATGTCAGCTAAATTAATATTAATAATAAAAGCAGTGAGGTCTTTGACATACATTAATGTCCATTACTCACCTCTCAGTATATATATTCTGCAAATACAAAATGAAATGCAGTTACCCCCAAAAAAATTCCATAGAACTGCAAAATCTGGAAGCATATTTTTAGTTATCAGTGTTATCTTGTTAAATTGTTAAATTATATTTTAATTTCAGTTTTACCAAGAATCACAGAAGTACTCGGCATACTTTCCATATGTGCTGTTGTTCCTATTTCCATACTAAATGTTCATAAACAGTATTCCCTGTAGTGGGGCAACATAACCAAAATTGTTTAAGCTTCTGGTCCTACCCAAATAAACCTTTAAACATGATATTGTGGAAAAAATGAACATGTTTTCTCTTATGTCCCTAAAGTAGCTCATTTCACCTGCCATTCAGTTCCTAGTGCTTTTTCACCTTTGCCTGCACGACTACCTATTAGTGTCCCGGTTGAGGTACAGGTGAGCTCGCTAAATGAAATTCAGGTGTCTCAGCAGATGGCAGAGCGGCGAATGAAGATGCAGGTATTCCCTACAGTGTTGCCTGACACTCTTGCCTTGTCTCGTTCGTGTCTTGTGTCGGGTTGTTTCGCTGATGATTGATTCTGGCTCAGCAGCAACATTTGGCCCAAACTTTTCCAGGAGTGTTGTTATGGGATTAACCCAGTGAACAGACTGTGGCAGCTCAAGCCGGGGTACCACCTGTCCCCCCCGAGCCTGCCTCCCTGACAGAGACTGGTTGCCCCCAGTGTCTGCAATTTCATCATCGGTCCCACTCCGTGACACCGGTTATACTATGTGTGAAGTGTGCAGTTTCCACGCGTAAGTTTGCCGACTCAACAGTGGCACTCGGCTCAATCACCAAAGAGACAGAGTTGTGGCTTTTTAAATTCATGTGTATTATTTTTGCATCTGTCTGCATCTGCTTTAGCAATAGAAGATGAACATGAAAATAAAAGCAGTATTAATTTGAAATGAAGATGTTCTTCTCCAGGGATGAGAAGGTTATCTTGTACACACGAGGGCAGTGACCTGTATTACACTAGTGGTCCGTTCAGTTCATTGCAACCGTTAAGACACGATTGCGCTAAATGTACCAAACCAGCAGTTGCTCTTAATTATACCTTTCTTCTTTATTTTTTTTTCTGGAAATGTATCCAGCTCTGCTTCATTTGATAGATGGTGGCATTAATCATTTGAAGGACCACTGTGCTGTTTCGGGGCAGCCACGTTGCAGACCAACCACTAGACGTGTGCGCCACCGTTGGATGGGAAATTGTGGTGAGGAAAAAGGGGGCTCCCTTTGTGCCTGCATCCTTTTCAACATAAAATTAACATAAGGTTCTCATCAGCGTCTGCTGCTAAGAACGCCTATGTCTTCCATAGACAATGGAGGCCATCAGGAAGAGGGTCTGATGAGATGGGAATACGTGTCATCCATCTTCCTGCTTGTTAAAGGCCTGGCAGGAGAGTCACCACACTGCAAAGATGAACTTCTTAATCTAATAGCACAATCAAACAACCCCTTGGCAGGAGCAGTGCCCACTTCGGCACCACGAGCACCTTGGAAGTGGTTGCGTGGAGGATGCTGCAGGAGAAGGGGCACAGCACATGGCTGGAATCCCGATGCTACAGTGAATCAGATATTGAAATGAGCTACACGCTGGGCCACAACGCCGATAGGCCAAGAAGATCTAAAGAAGTGGAATTAAATTAGCTAATATGATTAACATTTCAGGACACATTACGGCGTTACATGAATGTGGTAACCCGGGTACCAAGCCATCCATAAACTTAAAAATAGGAAGGGTTGTTGTTTAGTGCCTCCATTTATCTGCTATTTTAAACTTTTGCCTGTATTTCCCCCCATTTCTTCTCTTTGGTCTTGATTTGCCTTTTAAATGAAGAGGGTCAGACTTAATTTAATGAGGGATGCATTGTGCTTAGCCGTTTGTTCCGCCTCATCAAGTAGTTAGTAATGAAGTACTTTAATTGCTCGAATTATTTGATTACTTTACCACATTTAACACTCCCATGGCCCTAAAGCGTTTCGTGAGAGGACAGGCTTGTTCCAGCCTGAGAAAGAGCTCTATTACACACTCCCTAATAACAATTTAAAACGCTCTATGTGTGTTGCTCAGTGCATTAACCAGCCAACCTGTATAAAAGAGCCTGGCTGTTGCAGTGACAACACTCATGTGTTAATAACAATTTCTGCGTCAATAAATGAAAAATGTTAGACGGAAATGATCTGTCCTGCACACCAGCGCACCCCCACAATCCTTGGTGACACACAAAGGCAGCGAGAGCAGCTGAGACCTTGGCAGCAATCAGCAGAATGATTGTTGACCTGACAGGACACAATGAGGTGTGAGGGGCACCTTTGCCACGTAACTGGACGCCATGCTGGAGAGGAGAGGCGACGGGTAATAAACAGGCCAAGTGGAGTTGATGTCACCCACTGTGACAGAAGAAGGTGGATGCTTCCTGTGGGGTCCTGGCTGTGGAGGAGCCCTCCTGAGGGTGAGGAGAACTGGCTGGCAAAATCCCAAACTGGGGAGAAGTTCATTCCGTGGCTCCTGTTAAACATCGTTCCTGAACCACAGAAGAGTCTCTGCAGAAGCTGAAGTAGCTCCCAACAAGCCGGTAAAGTGTGTAGAGTGTTAGCAGATGCAGGAAGTTCTCACGCAGACACGCTTTTTCAGATGCACGTTTAGCCATATGATATTTTGCTTTGAGCTACTTCTGCCCGTTCCTCCCTGTGCTCCCTTGCCTGACGACCTGTCCTAGCCCAGCCGTCCAATGGCTAAACCTTTAGGTGTGGACTTTAGTGGGTCAAGGTCAATAGCAGGTCAGGTTTCTGTTGCTAAGTTACTATCAGATAACCAGTCTGTGGCCCCTAGTAGGGTTATTCTGTCATTGTGCGCCAGTCATGTAATCTCACTCATTTTCAGCCGTTTGCTTAGCCATTAGAAAGGTTATCTGCATCATCCCGCTGCATTGTAGCAAATTAAAATATTAAACCTGCCAAGACAAGTCCTGGCAGCATCTTCTGCAAGATCATTTTACACTCATTCTCAATACTGTGTAAAAAAAAAAAAAAAAGTTTTTTCTACAGAATAAGAGGTTCTGCTGCCTGTGCCTAATTTCACCTATCAGCTGTAAACAAGCACAGCAAATTAGTGTTTGTTCATGTGTTTGAGACGAACATAATTAAACGTTGATATGTTCTGCAATACAAACGTCAGACTGAAGCACTAGTTCCTATGTGGTCTTTAAGGAAAATTAAAAGAATACTTTACGTTACACCAGAGAATTAAAGCTTTATTTTGTAGATGCTGCAAATTAGATTTAAGATAATACCTGCTGAAAGTCCATCATGTCATTGATTATTTATTGGGAATATTAATGCCTCTCTTTCAGCAGAGGAAGTTCCTTGTCCGCAGAAAATGCAGGGATGCCTGAAGGTCTGCTGTGATCTTATAGGTAATTGTACAGTTAAATGAGTTTCTGATCACTCATAAATAGTAATTATTTCATTTTAATTTTTATTAAATTTATTTTCTTTTAGTACAATTTTGATTGGTATGCTTCTTTCTTCCCAGTGTACTGAGATGTGTGATGTTAGGAATGTAGGTAAGCTGATTTATCAGTGCCCCGGGTCTTGAGATGTCTAAATTTGTCACATTCATGTGGTTCTGAGAGACACCAGAACATCCCAATGTGTCTGCATGCCCTGTGCTGGAAAGATGTTTTTCTGAACTTCCTGATCCATATTTACAAGTGATCTGGAGGCCTTGCGGGCTCCAGCCAAGGTATTTGCTTATACCTTATGCTGGTGACCTTGTCCAGATGTTCTTTCCCTCAAACAATCTTACATTATAAGCAGCAGAGGGTCATTCTCAGTCTTCTTTTCCCCATGTCTCCCCTTCATTTAGAATTGATCATATATGGTTATATACAGCAATTTGTAAAATGTGCATGAGATTCTCCGTTTAGCTACAGTACTACCATACAGAAGAGGAAATCTAGTGAACGAGACAAGTTTTTATGCTAATGATGTCTTAGAGTGTATGCTATTGCAATATTTTATTCTGGATTATGAAATGTATTAAATAAGATCCACTCACTCATCTCATTCACCGAATGTGTCGTGGGACACCCCAACACAAATTTGGTGTGCATTCATACTCTCTAATCATTATATTAATGTCATGTAAAATGTCAATGTTAAAAATACACCTTGTCATCTCTTTATTCATTTCTTCACTGGTAAACATTAAATAATCATTCTTAATGTCTTAATTATTTGGAACTAAAACCTAACCTTGTAGTATTTGAAATTTGGAAAAACTTTCAGCCTTTTATCCATTATTTTTATATCTAGTGGCCTCATCATAAATGTATTTATGATCTAATTACCTTGAAACCATGATGTAATAAAAGAGGCTAACTAAGCAACTACCTGCGCATGCATAAATCATTGAAAGCTGTCACATGACAAACTAATTCTAATCAGCCTGAAACAATATAAACTTGGTTTTACAATACTAGATTAGTTTGACATGTTCATCAAGGCTTTATTGGAGTTATATATTTTCTACCTGCTCAACAATTTTCTCGGTAGAGATTAAGGTAAAATCTTTAAAGGAATCCAGCAAAATGTTTTAATGTTAACGTCTTGTATTGTTTAATGTTTAACGTTTAACATTATGCACAACCAATGAGGCCACAAAGCTATTACTTTAAAATATTATGTTAATAAACCTGCAGTAGCGCTGCAGACCGTCTGATGTACGCAAGGCAATATCATCTTCAAAAGCATAATGTCCTGAGTTGGTCCTGAAGTCCAGAGAAAAGACGACATGCTTATTTATTGTAAACACTTGCCATGCTAATCATTTGCATAGACCTCCCAACACAGTGTTGGAGTGCATATTAAACAGTGGGCATATTAATGATTCACTAATGAGTCATTTGGAAAGAAATGGGTCCAGTCAGTCTGAACTTTTAAATAGATTGAACCACGACAGCAGCAGCAATGAAGTCTATTTCAACAGTGTGGCATCTTCACACCAGTGCCTGTTCCCTCCCACTCAGGGTGCTGCAAGGACTGTCTCCCGCCTGGACGAAATTGTGCCAGGCAGTCAGATTCTTCTACTGGGCTATGATGGACCTGATGTTGGGTAACGCAGCGGCTCTCAGACATTTTGCTTATTTCTTTAAAGGCAGCTGGCACTGGCGCACATTGTATGTTCTTTTGAACCACGTGTATGTCACCTCTGTCCCTGTAGGACATAAGGGTAAATAGGGGTCAAAGTAACTGCACAGCAAACAGAGCTAAAAAAGCACAGAACTGCTCCCCTCACTTGGGTTTAAAAAAACTGGTCTGCAGAGCGTTGCAGTGCAACACAACAGCAAGGTGTCGAATTTTTAAAAGAATCTACAGCTTGCCATGCCAGTTCAAAGCCCTGGATTGGAACTCCATGAGAAGTGGCTAAGTATGAGCTGGTACCTGGGTGCATGCCAACTGACATTATACTGAAGCACATTGAAAAAGGAGCCAGGCAGATTTATTGTCACGTTGGCCTGCCGGGGGAATTTATTTTTTGCAACAATGTGCTCTTGCAAAATGATAGGGTTGTTTAATGTAATATATTTTATTGCATGATGGAATCATTTTTTGCAGAAATCCATCCATATAATTAACATTTCCTACATACACCAAATTTTATTGTTCAGAACAACAAAAATAAACGCATGTAAGTAAGACAGCTTTGAGTCCCTATATTTGCATCTGTGTGTGGGCTTGCTGTACATACAATAAGTCACAGACCCAGACAAATGGGACTAGACTATTGGCCTAGAGCAGCGAAGGTGGATCGGTAAAGACGCTGGGCGTGGGATTTGTGAAGCGCGGCTCTCGAACGCCCAGAGACCCCCCTGGAGAAAATTCTGCCACGTGCAACTGCGAGCCGATAGAGAGTGCAGAAATGTCAGTGTGGCCAGCTGTCTCCCTTGGGTTGGGGCTCTTTAAAATGTACTGCCAGTCCAGTGGAGGCCTAACTAATGTTAACGGTAAAGACTGCTGCTGTCTTGCTAAGTGTTGAATCTCTTTAACCTGGAAACGTCACATGTACCTCATCTTACCGTGACTCTGAAACCCCTGGACATTTAGATGTCATGAAGAAAATACGTCGCTAGTTAGACATTATTGTGCACATGTCACCCTCCTGTGACATGATTCTTTGGCGCGCACTTGTATCAGAGCACTAAATCGAACTGCATGTACCCCCTGCTTTTTCAAGCAAAGCACAAAGTTGATGAGCAGCATCATTGTCTGCGAAGCACAAGATGTGACAGTATGGCAATATGTTATAGGAGGCTGGCGGAGCTCATCATGAAAGCAAGATGAGAGGCTTTGTTCGAAATGTCGCAATGCATATTTATAGGCCTGTTTGAGTGCTCCCGTTCGCCTAACAAAGCGCAAGTCGGTCTCCTAGCACTTCTGCTGGGATGGTGCAGACAAACCCAAAAGAACAAGGAACCCCATAATTTCACACCGCCTTTCATTGGAGGGTGACCATTTTAGATCATATCCGCTGTGTAATTTCAGCACCTGTATCACACAGTCTGTTGGAATTGCACTGGTTGTGCTGAGAATATGGAGCAGGAAAAAAAAAAAATTTGGTTAAACACAACCTAAAACATATACGCGAGCTGGTCTGCACTGGTTCTGATGCAAAACTAAAGGGACTGGAAGCTGACTTAGCTTGGGATCGTGCATCTTGGCAGCTGCCTCTCGATTAGTGGCTCCACACATGTTAAAAATGTTCAGATGGTGGCCTGTAAACACGTCTTGCACATATCAAGTCTCTGTCCAGAGATTTTTTTGTTTTCAACAGATTTTTCAAATATATGATTTTATTTTTAATAGTGCACATTTCATAATTGCACCAACAATTATGCAACAGGCTGCTGGCATTCTTGTTGCTCACGCTGTAAGGCAGTTTTCCTTGGCTATTTTACAGTAGGGTTCTAAACTAATAACCATCATTGTGATAATCAGTTCTCTGTCAGACACTGTTTCCTTGAGCCACGGGTCACTGTTTGAGACTGGGCTGAAAATAGCAATGCTGCTGGAGACCAGTACTGGCAGATAAAGTTTAATAAGTTCAGTGAAGGTATTTTTTTATATATCTTTGTGTGGGAAGAAACCTATTGACAAGCTGGCTTGTCTCTGTGAACTGGGGATAAACTGGCCTCTGAAAAAGGTTCCTCAGCAAAACACAGGCTTTGGGTCTGAGTGTCAGAGAGACTGGAGGTTCAGAGGTGTTTTTTCCCTTTGATCTGGGCATCGGTCCCGATCACTTCCAACCTATTACATGTATACAGTGAGGGATTAGGGGAGGGGTAGCATGGCCAGAAGGCAATCTGTTTTTCATTTTAACACTCCCTCGAGGTTTTCCATTATCCCCTCCATATAGAGTTTGACCTGAAGAAAAAAGCCTTGCCTCCAGAGGTCAGCGCCGTCTAGACTCTGCTCGCCTGCCCCTTTCACATGGCCTATCAGCCTCCACGGAGGACTGGCCCCTGGCTTCCAACCCACTCCTCCCACAGCGCTGCACTCGCTCTATCTTTTTCTAACCCCCAGGATGTCAAAGGTCAGGAATGGGTTTGCACTGCTGAGTCCAGCAGAGCTGCCTGTCTCCGGTGGTCGTGCCAAATGGGTCGGCTGCACGCTTTGGCATCTGGTCCTTTCCTTTCATTCAGTGTGCTGTAAACACTCAGCCAAACTGCCTGTGTTTCTCTTTATGTTTTACCAGTTGGACTTACGTTCGCAGCACCACATATGGATGAATCAAACATTTTGTCATGCGGTAAGAACCCATAACTGTGAAAATACGGTTGCTCCACCCATAGATCCAACAAGTGTGTCAAACTTGTTTTGCTTGTGGGTGAATAGAGAGAGAGGGAACAGCAATTTGCCCCTTTTCTCCTGGCAACCAACAAAATGGTGAAAAAGGCAGGAAAGTCATATTTTCCACAGTGGTACTTTAGCTTCCTCTCACTTAACAAGCTGAACGCATAGCTTCTAGCTAGTAAAGGCAAGGGGTGAGCAGTGAACTGTGGACCTTTGGTCCAATGCACATAACACCTGCCCATCACGGACAACACGAAGGCTAAGCACAACACCTGGTGCACCTGCAGAAAAGTATTTTAGGCTTTACACAAAATCCAAAGTGAAATATGCAAGCTAGGAACTTAACATATTTACAAGTATACAGGCACTCACAGCTATAGCATTATGAAAGGAAATACTCTCAATATGTACCAATAATTGTTAGTCTACACCTTGCCTTGTAAAAAAGCAGATGGGTCTTTAATAATTATATTTAAAAAAAGTCACTCCACAAACCCCTGGCATTCACTATGTTTTGATACAAAAGACTAACAGGATTCACATCAATAACACACAGTTCAGTTAACCTGTCCTCCAAACAGACGTCCTTCCAAATCAAACGGCTCCACCTCACCTTGACTGCTATATTCTGTCTATTTCTTGGCCCAAAATAGTCCAAGGTCAGTGTACATTTTGCTTTGGTTCAAAATCACACCTTGTTAAAACAGGCCACTTTTTGATTAAAGCCAGTGCTGCCAGTCTTCAGCCCCCCCCCCATCCATCTCAACAACAGGAGTGGTGAGCAAACAGACACTCATTGAATATTTATCAGCCCCGGCCTATGTGTGCATGACTCGTGATCACTCCCATTTATAACTTAAGGACTTGTAACAATGACCTTAATTTAACCCTGGTGCAGATAACAAATTAACCTCTGGCCTGGATGGGACTCCCTGAGCCCTGTTAACAAGAGCACTGTCTGGATGGTGAGCTTCTCTCTATCCTCTCAGCTTCCTGGGTAACTGTGCTCCTCTCCTGGGCAACCAACACACACCACTTCCCCTTTACTCTGTGTTGACCCATCATCTCCCCCTTTCCTGCTGTCCATTTCACTTCTCTATTGTCTAACTTTGCCCTGTTGAACTATTTCTGGGGTCATTTCCAGACATTAGAGGAAGGTAGTTTGGTGTGTGTCAGAATGTATCAGTTGCTCCATCTGGCTATATTCAGTAAGCATAAACAAAAAGGCATGGAAAATACTTCAGCAAACTGGCGTCAACATGATGCAAATTTTCCAAAAGAGAGACTGGAAGACCTGAGCTCGGGGAACTACAGATAAAGTCAGTGAACTAAAAATAGGGTATTCTTCAGAAGTTGAAGCATTTCAGAATAATCCGGTAGACAGTGACTGTCCAAGTACAATAGTTAAAAAGTTTCACTGTGGTAAACTGAGCAGAAAGTAGCCGCCTTCCAGTAGAAGCAGAAAAAGATGAGGAAGTTTGGAGGGAGTGTGTGTGAACAAACACCAGAGACCAGACTTGTGTGTGTGTGATTCACCTCCTTGTTGATTGCAGTTGTCATCTTTGACTTTTTTCGGCTATTTATTTATTTACTTACCTGCCTCCCTACCTTGACATCAAGCTTCACCCCTGGCAAATCCAGCACTCCGCATTCATGCAGACAATTGTACGATCACTTCGAAGCTCAGTTTCCTTCTGCCCAGTTGATAGCGAATATCACACCCTGGGCAGTAAAGTTTACTTTGGGGGCTGAGGCCTTTGGTACCACCACACATTCCACTATACAACATTTTTGCATTGGGAGTTGTATCATAACATACATCTGTGTTGTTTTTAAATGCTAATATAATTATTCAAATATGCCAGTTGCCAGCAACGTTTTTAAATATGCAAAAAACTGTTTTTTAAAGGTAAGCGATTTAACAATACATTACGTTCTTACTTAACATAGTTATCATTATCAGCAACCGATAGTCTTTGTGGCCAATGCGTCCTATTTGTCCCTGCGTACTTGCCGTACGCTCTACTGTATTTTCCACATTCGAAAAACGTCGTCCACAGCTGCCCGCACAGTTTGTCCATCGTAACGCGCCGTATTTAATATTGTGTTCGCCGGTAGGTGGCAGTACTGTTTGTCCCTCAGTCCGTACCGTAGTTCGCAGAACGATATAAGCCGCGGGTTCTCGAAGTGTTTCATTCTGTGTTCTATGTGTAAGGTATGCAATGTTTGCACACCCATTGCCAGGGTATCACATATGGCTGGATCATATTTAGTTTTTCTGTATAAATATTCAGTTTAAGTTCTTCTGTGAATGAGGGGGATAAGGCGGTTCAGGCCTAGCTAGCATGCTAACTGCTGAGGACGTTCTAGTATTTTTCATAGTTAAAATGTTACTATTTGGGTATGCGACATTTGTGTTAAATAGTATTTTTATTGTACAGTTCCGAAAGTATGAGATGTTGTCTAGTTCTAATGCACACGTGGTTGCTTCCAGCATTCACAATGAGTCTCCGAAAGCAAACTCCGAGCGACTTCCTGAAGCAGATCATTGGGAGGCCCGTGGTGGTGAAGCTGAACTCTGGAGTGGATTACAGAGGTGAGGAACGTGTGAGCCGCAGGAAGGGAAACGAGCTGCTGTCTATAGTTTGGAACGTTTTGTTGTTTTAATATTTTCTGCTTCTTGGCTGTGAAGAGAAGTTTGATTTAGGGACCACGAACTGTGTTCTCTGTGGTGGAGCTGCTGGGGGCTGATGGCCAGGCCTGTGCTTGTCTCTGTGCCAGGAGTGCTGGCCTGCTTGGACGGCTACATGAACATTGCTGTGGAGCAGACGGAGGAGTACGTCAACGGCCAGCTCAAGAACAAGTATGGGGATGCCTTCCTCCGTGGCAACAATGGTAGGTGACAGAACTGCGTAATACAGATAAGTTAATTCCAACATTTCATCTTAAAAACAAAATGAAGTCAGTGCTGCTTCTCCCCACTTCTGTTTTCCAGTGTTATACATAAGCACTCAGAAGAGGAAGATGTGATGAAGCTCATTTTTTTCCCTTTGTTTTTAGAACCTGTGTTGCTTCTAGTTTTTTGTAATATGTTCATCAGTTCAATGTTAATTTCAAAAGATGTACCTTGATTTTTGTATGTGCTGGGATAATCCAATAAATAGTTTTTGTTCTTTAAATCTGTAGTTTTGTGGGTGCTTGTTTAAAAAAAAAAAAAAAAATGTTATACTAGTTGTCTGCTCTCATTCCTTGCTGTTGGGAGTCCATAAACATTGCTCTGAATTGTCACCTGCTGAGTTTTTTTTTTTTTTTTTTTTTTT
>UFQX01000164.1:1030078-1075836 GCA_900497675.1 Arapaima gigas | reverse complement strand
TTTTTTTTTTTTTTTTTTTTTTTTTTTTTTTTTTTTGGAAGGTGGTTTTGATTCTTTGTTTACATTTAGCAGACACTTGTATACAGAGCAGCATACAGTAACTGCAATGCTCTATTACAGGTATTTTACATGTCACCTTTATCTAAGGTGACATGCAGTACTAAACGCACTGCATTAAATTCCCTACATTTGTTCAGCCATCTCTACACTAGAGCAGTGCAAAGCACCTATGCATAGTATAGGGCTGTGTATCAATTACCATAAAACATTGTGTGCACATGTGCAGAACATGGAACCTCGGTACAGCTTAAGCAGTGATCGAACCTGTGCCAAGCTGCACAGCCCAGAAACTGAGAGATCCCAGCGCTAGCTGCTGTTTTAAGCAGTGAAATGCCTGCACAACACATGTAACCTGCAGCTGTGTCACATTTACCTTTCTTATGAGCTTAAGAAAAAAAGCCAAAAAAGGTCTATTTGCTTTTTTCCTTGTTTATGTCTCTAAAATGAGTCACTATAAATAAGGGTTTAAAACAGTTAAGACTCTTGTTTTTGAAAAGGAAGTGTGCTACAAAAATATCATCTTAGTTTGTGCTCTTAAATAAGTTTGCCAAATGTGAGATTGAAAGCTTGCTGTGGCTTTGAAAGTACATATATATGTTGAAATGTGATGGCTCTTTCATAACAGAAACTGGTTTTAATCCTTTTTCGTGTCACATTTGCTTTTGTGACAAAATGGCCAAGGTTTTAAACTTCTTACCTTCCCAGATATCAAATATATAAAAATGTCATCTGTGTACCTTCCACCTGTGAAGGTGCTGTACAGGAGGTGGGTGCAGGTGAGCAGAGGGCAACAGCAACTACCGATTACGGCTCGATGACAAGCATCAAAACCACACCAATCGGATCACCTCTGCACTGTTTCAAAGAGGCAGACCCTGCTGGATGATCCAGACATCATTAAAGCTGCCATGTAACGAATGGGACTTTAGCAGCTTTTTAATGTTTTTGTTCACCTGTTTGATCAGTGAGAGATCCAAGCAGTACAAGTACAAATTGTCTCTGCCTTCAAAGTAAACTAGTAAACTTCAGTGTTGGTTATAAATGTATATGTTATTTTTTAGATAATGTAGGACTATTTACAGAGCTTTCCAAACATTTTAACTGCTATTTTTAGCTCAGATTAGACCAAAAACATTTAAAAGCCTCCCTCCCATTGGATTGAATTGTGGAATTGCTATGTTCTGATAAGGTTTTTTTTTTTTTTAACGAAATCGGTCGTTGTTTAGCCAACTGGATATGCACTGGTTTCTCAAAGAACAAACAGTTGCAAGTTTTTCAAAAATACAAATGCTTTTCTGAAACTTTTGTTTGTGCAGGAGTGAATGCTGCCTCTGGAGCTGATAGGAGACAGTGAAGTGCATGCAGAGAACAGGGCAGTGGGTCCACCTGATTACACTTTTTTTATGCAGTGTTTACAGTTTGTATCTAGTGCTCATCATTGCTGGTGGTCCCTTTAGCAAAGTGGGAGAGTAAGAAGAGGTGTCCCGTTACCATGGAGGCGGACCTGCAAATGATGGAACAAAGTCGAAAGTGGCAAGAAGATAAGGAACGTTGTACAGGCTTAATGGGATGAACATGCAGTTCGTAAATCAGGACTGAACAGGCTTTTTAGGAGACAACACGCAATATCTTAAGTTATTTTAAATTGATTTCAACTGTAATGTAGCCAGAAGTTATGAAAATAATAAGGATTTAGTATATGTTTTTTTAACTTACAGCTACTATATCCATGGTTTTTATTCGCTGTAACTTTGGAGTAAAAGTGATTCTGAGTGACGGGATTGTACTGTGTACCTGTGTGTTGGTTAAGGGGATATGTATAATAAATTTAGAAACTAAATTTAGAAGTGTACATTTTACAGATCATTAACTGCACAATATTAGACATGTTTAATTTTAACTGTTTTTTTTGTAGTTTAAGTGAAAAGGCTGTGGCCATTTTAGACATGGACTCGCAGGCTTTCAGGAGCCCCGTGACTAAGTGTGTTCATCTTAAATATGCATTCAAAGCCTTTTGAACAGTGCATACATGAATTGTTTATTTGTCCGTGGTAAGGTGCCTCTGGCCTTGGGTGTGCCAAGTTCGGTGGCGAATGGGCGGCGTGTGTGTATGGGGGAGCGCGTAGCCTTGCTTTGGGCACATTCTGACATCTGCTTCACTGTGAGTGCCAGCAGCTCCTTCCCTTTTCCTTTCACATGATCCCACTGAGTGTGATCTTGAGGTAGGTTACACTGCTGACAACCCACTGCTTTGTCTATGTTATAGGTAAAGAAAGCAAAGGGAAAGTTGTCCTTTGTCCCAGAGACTGCTCCACTACCCCGGCGCCCAGCTGGAGTTGTCGTTTCCAGCGTCGCTGCGGTACAGCGGTACTTAGTTAGGCCGCAATGAGAGCTCAGTAAATAAATGTCTTGTTCTCCATAATGAGCCGCTTGCTGCACTGCGTGGGTTTCAAGGAGGATTTGTGATGTCTCCTTCCTCTTGCGTGTGGACTGTCTGCACGTGCTGCAGCTGGAGGCTCCAAGGTCACGCTGGACCCCGGGGCGAAGGACGTGCTATTGATCAAGCTCCGAGGAGGCCCGCTCTAATGGTGGTTGCCACGTTCTCCATGGTTGCGCAGGAAATCATTACGACAGGTTTGCACTGATTTTAGTGGAGGCAAATATTTACTTACTGTAAGCAGTCGAGTGCGGCTGAGGCTTCGGTGCGCCGCGGTCAAGAGGATGCTCTGCAGCTGAGTGACCTGGACACCAACCGGAAAGTACTTAAAAATCCTTTGCTGACCAGCTTTCTGTTTATTGCTGTATTGATGCTGTTTAAATCACACCCTTCTCCACACAGAACAGCTTCGCACATTGAGCTATTTGGGGCCAACATTTTAAACATTTTTCAAGTAATGTTTACACTTGTGCCAATAGTTCCTCCCAAAGCACCTATTTTGTTACCGTCGCCATGTGGACATGACTGAGCGGTGCCCTTAAACTTTACATTAAAGTGAAATAAAACGACAGTTTCCCATCGGGGGCAATTTGTTTTCATTTGTCACTTTTTAATTGTATTCTAATACTGTCAAAATGTTCCAAATGAATCACGAGATGCTGTAACAGCAAGGACTTGCAGCACCACCAGCAGTTAGATTACAGAACTGCCATTGGTAAAATACTGGAGTGAAAATTTTAGTTGTTTCTATAGGAAAGTTTGTATGTAAGAGTTTAATGGCAGTGTGTTTGTATGCTGTGACTCCCATGTAAGATTTTACTTCTTCATATAGGCTGTTTTCCAACTTAATCTTGTCTGCCATGACAGAGAAGGATGGGATTTTAGTTAGCATGTCAGAGTACTAATCTAATGAAAATATATGCCAACAAATGAAAAGTATAATGAGATTTGAGTTAAATGAATAAATGTGATATACGTTTAGGGTGATCGACTGAAGTCCCTTCCAGGGTATACTGTCCTAACCTGGCGCCTAGTGAATGCGGAATAGTTATGGAGCCGCTGTGACCCTGACTACAAAAAATGGTTAAGGATAATGGATGGATGTGTATTTAGGATGAGTGTGATTTTTAGGAGATAGTGGTTAATGTGATGTGTTTGCAGGATATGCACAACTGGCCGAGCAACATCTCCCAGTTGTCATTTCTTTCCCTGCAATTTTACAGTTAATTCTTATTTTATGCACCCGTGTCTAGGGCGGTAATGGTGTCAGTGCTCAGGGTCTTTCAAATATGTCACTGGAGCAGTAGGGGGGAATGTGGAGGTGAACAGTGGCTCTGCGAAAACGTCCTGTTACACTAGTGGCCTGAACACGTTCACTCAGCTTCCCAGTGTGCCGTGCGACTCGGAACACCCTGCACGGACACCAAAGGACCGGCCGCGTTTGGCCAGATAAACCCCGCTGCAGGCGCACAGGAAGCCTCGAGCTGCCCTAATGGGGGACCCACATGCTGCCAGGCCGTGCCTCACTCATCTTCTCTTTCCTGGCTTTGTTACGACTCGAGCGAAAGCGACCTGAGGTCACGTCACCCCCATGTAGTATCCCCAGAACGGTCCTTGGGTGGACGCCAATAAATGTGCCCTGTATTATGTTTTATCAGTAACAAAGTCACATTTCCTGCCAAAGGGCACAGAAGGCTTGACATTGAGGAATGTGTGTGAACGTGCCAGAATATGTCCACCTGTGCTCTGTGGTGAGGAAAGATGTTCATAATCAGTGCATCAGATGATTTTAAATCCCTATTTGAACCACGTGTCTTAACGTGGTATGAAGCCCGGTGTGTGCAGTACGTGCAAATCGCACGGTTCCTGCTACTGTGGCTGGTGTCAGAGCAGCTCTCTCTGATCCATGCTTGGCAAACATGAGGGACGTCCACGATGCTGTAAATGAGGATTCGGTGAGGATTGTTAGTAGAAAGCAGTATGTCTGGGTTGCAGAGGGGTTGTTAGCTATCCTGAAGATCTTAAAATAGCCGTGTACAGTCAGCCCTGCCCAGGAATGTAACCCCTGACCTTCCTGAAAGTAGCTATTGGGAGCAGAGGGCAAGGGGATGAGGGGCAGGGGTGGCATTTACTGTGTGTCACCTACAGGAAACGGTGAGCTGCTTACTTCACAAAGGACCCCTATGCAGAAGGAATGCTAGTTGTGATTTTCAACAGCGGGGGTGGCGGGCAGGGCAGCACTAATGAACAGGGGAACAAGGTCTCAGGAGAACTCCTTACCTCCCTCTCCACACCTACAGGCCATCAGGCCACAGCCATTTGTTGTGCTGCCCAGCAGAGGCTGTAAAAACCTGCTGTGTGTCTCCTCGGTGGCCATCGGTCCTCAGCTGCAGCCCTGGGGATGTGACGGTTTGGACCGCGCTCGGTCACCAGGAGCTGCAGCGCTGAATTCACACGGAGTAAGTTCCTTACTTTAAAGAACTGAAGTGCTTAAATTTAAGGGTTTGATAGTTTTAATTAATGTTCTGTAATGTATTTATTTTCGCAAAGTGCTCATATTGTTAATATTGAGCAGTTAATATAAATAATTCAGGAGACAGAAGGTGGCGAAGTGGTTAGAGCTGTCTCACCATCCAGCTAGGACACACACACACACACACACACACACACACTCCTCTCGCCGGGTGCTGGCTGCCATCCAGGGGCTGGGTGGTGAGAGTAGCCCAACCAAGGATTGTGTGCTCTCGCTGCACTGCATTCTGGGATATATTAACACTGATGTGACATAGACACGTTTGCAGTAAAAGTGTAAAGACCGCAGGAGAGTAAATTACAGTGACACCATCTTCAGAGCACTTAGGGATGACGTCTCGGGCCGGTCGAACAGTCTGGACGAGCTGTCAGGAGGACCTGCTATGCCCTTGAATAAAAGCATCATTTGTGAACAGCTATAAAATGTGTATTCGCTGGAGGGGAACTTGAAAGCAGGTTGGTTCTGAGTGTGTGGTCTGTCTCAGCTCTCAGAAGGAGGAAACATTCCCTTTCCTAATAGTTGCTATTTAAGGGAATGTAAGGTAGAGTTTTCACTGAGGTCCAGTGTGTTTCTGCTTCAATCCGCCATATCCTCTTACTGTCACTGTCCACAAACATCACGGTGGAGTCCCGACCTCAAATCCCGTGATGTCCCACTCAGTGGCTGGGATGATGAAAGGCTGAGGGAAACCCATTTGGACAGAGAAGACACTGCGCTCCCATCTTTCATTTTGTCTAGGTTGGAAGGAGCCAGATCTCTGTTTTTATAGCAGTTCTTCAAGCCACAAATCACAGACTGGAACTCACTCATCTATGCATTATGAAGCCGCCCTTGACCCCTGCAGGGTCACAGTGGTCCAGGGTCTATCCCAGAAATGCTGTCATTGAGGCAGAGTACCCTCTGGATTGGACAACAGTCCAACATCACAGAGCACCCCCCCCACACACACACACACACTCATCCAAGTCAGAGTCATGGTGACCCAGAGCTGGTTTTGGAAACACAGGGTATTAAGCTACAAAGGGTACCCCCTGGATGGGACTCTGGTTCTTTGCAATCACCGATTCACCTGAAACATGTGTGTTTGCACTGTGGGAGGAAACCCACAAAACACAGGGTGAACCACACTCAAACCTAAAACCTGGGACCTGTGAGCCATTAGTGCTGCCTGCTTTGGCACCTTTTGTAGAATTTCTTATACATAAAAAAGTTCTAAGAAGGTCTTGACCTATATATGTCCTTTGTGATATTTGGGTTTGTGCTTTAGTGGTGAATTTTAACAGACCACTCTCCCTCTCTCTCTCTCTGTCTCACACACACACACACACACACACACACACACATGCATGCACAAGCCAAATGAGGACAGGGCATAGACATGCTGTGCTGAAGAGTGAGGGGAAACTGACTCTATTCACACCCTGCTGTGCTCAGCTCCAGGCCTGCTGCCCCCACCCAGGCTCCAAGATGCTGTTGCCATGAGGGTGGAGCGCCCCCTGCCCACTCGTCTCGGTACGGCTCCCTGCCCCCCCCCCCCATAATTGACCTGGATTCGCGTGTTTTCTGTGCCACAATGAACAAAACGTGTGACGTCTGGAGAGGATGGGTCCCCATCAGCCTCGCCCGACAGCAATTCCCACACCTCACACGAGGCCCTTTACAGCACAGCACCGTTTGAAGCTGAACTCAAATGAAAAATTTAGAGGGACCTGGGTGAGACAATGATTTTAAATAAATTATTTGTGAGAAATGCTACTTAACTTGATAATGGAATTGCTGAAATGGAATCCAACGTTCTTGAATAAGAAATAAAAAAAAACTAATTATCATTTTTCCTTCAAATGAATGATTTTCCAAATAGATGTAGTTTTCTGATCAGTTGGAATTACAGTGTGATGCTTTAGTGTATACTGACTGTTTGGCATGAACATCATCTTGGTCTTGACTCTCGTTGCGGTGTTTGCAGGAAGCCCCCCCGACCCAGGAGGAAATAACACTGGCTGACAGCAGATATCAAAGCCGTCACCTAGAGATTAGTTTAAGAGATGAACTGCTTCAAAATTATTACCATTACACGCATACAGAAGTGCTCCTTTTTCCCGTTGTGTGCCCCAGAATCCAGCCAGCAGGAGGAACAGCACGACTGGGGACAGGAGTGACGAGATGAACAACGAAGAAGTCGGCCAGTCCGTTGGCTAAAGATGCCGCTACTCAGAGGATCCCCGCTGTTGCTGCAGTGTCCTTGGATCAAGCTATCTAGTGTCCAAACCTAACACTGCAAGTGACTCTGGAGAAAAGGGTTAGATTGATAAACAAGTACTAATGTTAAACAGTTTTAACACGGCAGCAGGGTAGAATAATCTCAAAGAGGATTTTAGGAGAAAAGGCACATGGGTGACACAGCAAAAGGGGAAGCTGGCACGTGGAGGAGGGGACACCGGGTGACCGTGACCCAACTGTGGACGGCATTCGGACTGCAAGGCGGTCACCGCAGGCTGTTCTGTTCTAACGCGTGTGTTCAACGCTACCGGAGATCGGCAGCCGAGTGCTTCTGACCTGCTCGTGGCGCCTAAATCGGAGCCATGAATCACAAACGAAACGCCTTTTGGCCTCGCCAATGATGACTCATCAAAAGAGCCTCTTTTCATTTATCTGCTCCCTCGTGACAGACTGACAGTTTTACAGCCGTCGCTCGACGCCTGATGGAATATGTTGTGTCTGCTTCTAAGGGAAACAAGCCATCTTCATAATTTATCTCCCTGACATTAATTGAATGGCTCTCATCGAAAGAAAGCGCGGCCCAATAAAGTGGTGTTTGCTCCCTGAATTTAGAGCGAAACTTTGTGGCCGTTAAATCAGGACAATGCTTTTTGTGTCACTCGAGTTGGCCTCCTAAGTTCATCTTACATCTGCCATATAGTTCAGGCTCCAAAAATAAATCATGCCTCCCTCAATGCGTGATCAAGGCCAACAGCTTTGGCAGCGCTGCAGATTTCCTGAACTATGGTGATCTTTGCGCCCTCTAGTGGCTACCGGTGACCGTTCTCTCCTGCGTTGCAGAGGTCGTGTCTCTATGTTTCATAGGACCTCCTCACGCCACCAGGATGTGGGAGAGGAAGGTAGATCAACCTCTGGGGCGAGCACATGTGTACACCTGTGGTGAGGCCCTCAGTGCTCATCTCTAGTGGTCCCGCTTGCTCCCGGAGCAGCTTGTAAAGCACCTTATAAGGGCAGATCCTGCAACTACCCCCATCCTGCGATTCTCTCTTGGCCTCACTGACCCCCGATCACCACAGTGCTTTTCCAGCAAGTGTAAAGCAACACACGCACTCCCAGACACAGTCAGATCAGCACTCACGGACAGCGAAATAACCCCTTACGCACTTATAGGTCCAGTGTTTTATATCGACCATCCAACAGGTATATTTGCTTTTAAGAAATTGTTATTCATATCATATCAGTCGGTATCAGCAAAGTATTAAGTATTAAATGCTGAACTTCTACAGTGAATAAAAGATGGAAGGAGATATCACTGATCTTAACAGTGTGTATTTTTCTTGAATAAAGGAGACCCAAATGTTGAACAAACTGTAGAAAAACAGCACGTGAATTGATGTAGTGCATGAAATGTAGCCATGAGATCTGCTACAAATGATGCCCATGTACTACAGCAGTCTTTTGGTGGGAGAGCAGTTCAGCCGGAGAATCTGGTCACCAGGGACATATGGGAAGTGCTTGCTGGGATGCAAGGTAAAATCTTGGTTCGTCACAAAGCAAAATGTAGAAGTAGCACCATGTGGACCCACTGCAGGCACTGCTTCATCACTCAATGCTGTTCTCACCCTCCCACAAACCAAATTCTCCAGCGACCAAACACTGACACATCTTCGGCAAATCCTTTGTTTTGCCAATATTGTCATGTACTAAGTCAAATAAAATAATGGCAAAAGAACAAGTTAGCTGTATAAATGAGACAAGGCTTTGCCAGATGGAAGAAATGAAGGAGTGCACCTGGTGTAAAACTGTCAAACTGCCTTCGTAAGGAGCTGCTCAGTCTGCACTTCCGGTAAATTTCTGCATCACTTTCACCAGCGTTCGAAACTTTTTAAGCATGCAAGGTGAAAAGGTATTACATGAATCATACTTTGCAAGAAATATTTCTCAGTTTGCTTTTAGCCATTGGATAATATATTTGGACCGATCTTAAAAATCAATATAACATGAAGACCTGATGGTGGCTGTTTGGGAACAAAGGAGAAGAGAAATTTGGAGCAGAAGAGTCCGCCGGAGCACAGTGTAGTTCACCATTTCCCCACTAGGGGTCAGGCTCGCACAGCGCGTAAAAGCACAAACTCGCTTCACGAGACACTTGGCTGTGATTTAAACTACTGACCAGCCGCACGGTGGCCGTTACATTCAATGCTTTGAAAACGAGCGGAAACCAAAAAGTTTTTGTTTTTTAAAGGTTTCTGTCATTAATGCAATGTGGAGGATGCAAGGGCACAGTCCAGCGTGAACCAAAATTTAGTAACATGACATTTTATACTATGTGCGTAAAAATCTGTATAGCTTTATCCTGAGTATATATAGATGTGTGTGTAAACAGTCATCCAGTATGTATTAATTTTTGTTCCAGAAGAGAGACTCCGAAGCAGCTCTAAGTTTTAGTTGTTGAGAAATTGTGGCCTGTAGCTTTCAAAAGCACCTGGCTGTTTGATGCATTATAGAGAGCTCGACATCCTGCACAACTCGAGGCTAAAATAATACATTAATATCAACGGGGCCAACACATATTGGACCTCCGTGCGCCACATACTTCATTTAGGGAAATGCATAAATAAAGATGGACCTCTTTTCCATTCATGTTGCCGAGCAGCAATTATTAAATGACTGCGCAATGGCAGCGGAGGACCGTGGACCCTTTAAACACAAAATTAAACGTATGAAAGATTCACGACTTTGTCCATGGCAAGGAATTGTGCAGAGAGCGTAAAAAAACACACGCGCACACACACACACACACACACACACACACACACACACACACGCACACACACGCACACACACACACACAGAAGTCCAAATATAAAGTGTGAATTTGAAGCATGAGCTGAAAGACCCCAGTGAGGCAAGTTTGGCTACCAGCAGGAATAAACTGCTTAGACCTCATTTAAACAACAAAGAAAGTTTGAAAATAAGGAAAAAGTGGTGTTTCTGCTCTGGAGAGTCTGGCTGCAAGTGCTTTTCCATCCATTTGCATGTTTTTGTTAATGACTAAGTAGATACACAAGGCAAATGTTTGTTAGGAATGGGGGGGGGGGATCTTGGAGGTTTAAACTATAAACAGAAATGCTGTTTGTCGAGTTTGTTGGAGAAACTGGGGGAGGTGCAGGAAAGATGTGATGTGGGTGCGCTACAAGGCCGTGGTCCTCTGGTCATGTTCGAGTGCCCGTGATGGAGGAGGCACCGAGATCCCTCCACGTTCCTCCCTTGGTCTCCTGGGGACATCGGTGTGATGCCGGGATGTCAGCGGGATGTTTCTCTGTGTGGGCTGTTCTGCTGCCAGTGGGACAGTGGGACTCACGCTGGGGAGCAGCTCTTGCTATCGTCTGGCTGTGGTGTAAGCAAAACCGCAGTGCGGTCGGCCGTGAAGCTTTGTGCTTCCTTCCACGTGCCGAATTGACACACGGCATGTGTAATGCTGACACCTCTGAGTTGTGGCAAAGCTGACGGAAGCTGGTGCCTAAACCCAACGAGACAAAGCAGCCTGTAACCCCCCAGGACCCCCATGGTGCAAATTTGCCAGCCTGATTTTAATGGGAATTTTGCTCACCGTGATTCTTGATTGTTGAGCTTTGAAAGCTGAACTGACATTATAATCACCGTCTTCATGGAAATCAGGGAGACATATTGAGGACAGCAGGTGGCGCAGTGGTTCCAGCTGTCAGCTTCCTCTCAAAGGGCCCAGGTTTGAATCCTGCTGTAGTGCCCTTGGTGAAGGCACTGAATTGCTCCAGTAAAA
Organism: Arapaima gigas; assembly: GCA_900497675.1. Taxonomy (NCBI): domain Eukaryota; kingdom Metazoa; phylum Chordata; class Actinopteri; order Osteoglossiformes; family Osteoglossidae; genus Arapaima; species Arapaima gigas. The sequence goes on along the minus strand of UFQX01000164.1, from coordinate 1,064,784 downwards.
ATGACCCTTCTGTGTGAAAGGAGTGAATCGCTCTGAAGTCACAGTGAAGACAAGTGTCAACTAAATGAGTCAATGTTAATAAACAATATTAATTTGAGCTCAAGCAGCCCGACTGCTGGGCTCCGGGTGAGAACGCGCACGGTGTTAAAGGCTGTAAGTGTGGCGGCAGAGCGATGCCCTCGGCTGCCTCGATGGTGACCTTTTGTAATGTGGTGACCTCCTGTCCCGGCCGTCACCCAGGAACATTTAAAACGCGGCTGCGGCCTTTTTTCTGCTAATAAAGAACAATTACAATCCTTTATCCCCCCTTCCCCTGGCCCTCCACCCAGTTTCCATCTCCCAAACGCTAGTGCGACACTCCGCTAATAGGATGTGGTGTTTATGCTTAATGGAGGTCCGGCTAAAAAGGATTTTTCTGTTAAGGTATCCGAGGCCCTCCAGGCAAAAACACATTAACCTGCTTTGATGCACTGAGTTGTAAATGACATTATTAGAGACGGTTTGGCCTGTTTCGGGTCTCCGTCCGCATGAGCCGTGTTCTCCTGCAGCAGGCCTCTGGAAAGCCAGAGCAGGTAATGCCCTCCTATTTCACAGGTGAGAATCAGCACATTTTAGAAAGCCCATATAGCATCCCAGCATACTCCACTCTATGCAAGCAGCTTTCATAAAGCATATTAAAGTGCATTAAAAAACTTGTCTGGAAAGGCAAGCCACCAAATGGCTTCTCAAATGTAATAATAAAAAGCAGAGTTGGGTGGCACTTTGTCAAACTTGCTGTTTTTCCCTGGTAGCCCTGCATTCTGTGCACCGTAGGAGGTTTTCCCTCGAGCGCTGCCGCCTACACTGATCCCCGACACGCATCCCCCGTCCCGAGGTCCGTTCCCAAACACACCGTCCGGTCAGATGCCCATCCAACGAGAGCCCCCCCCGGCGGCTGCATTGCATGTGGGATCCATCTGGGTTCTGGCCACCGACACTCGGACCTGAGCCCCTCAGCCCAGTGCCAACACAGACACCTACGCCACGGCGTTATCCTCAATCCCACTTCTCGGCCTTTGCTTATGTGAATTTTGAAACCGATTAATAATTTAGCAAGAAGAATTATTTATCTAATATTTATTTATTATTTACATTTATACACGGGTCTCCGCTGGGACCAGGTCTCATTTACAGGCCCATATTGTGTAAACAGGCAGATTCTTCTCATTTATTGTGACAGCAGAGCTTGTAAGGACTGAAACGTACCTTGAATGTAAATAGAACAAGATCGGCATTTAATTTTTTATGCTTTATTTGCATCTATTCCCATCACAGGTTTTTTTTTCCCCCCCAGAAAAATGGACAATAGGATGATGCCTCAGTGTTTGAAGTATAAAATCAATAAAAAAACTAGGATAGATATGATTAAATAAGAAATTCCCTGTCTTGATTTTGAGGGAAGAAGGATGTTTTGGCTCCTAGAACACAGCCACATAACTGGTGGTTTAAAACACTTCTATATGTGAGTCAAGGAAAATGTTTATTTCTTGACAGCACAAAATGTAACAGAAAATTATATCGACACAGTGGACACAGTAGAAATAATGTTGCCTTTTGCAATTCACCTGCAAATTTATGAATCTTTGTAGCCCACTTGATATAGTAGACCCTCCAATAAGGTCAAAATGACAGATTTGTTCATGTTTTGCTATTAATTTCAAAAGAGCATTTCCAACGCATTAAATACATTCATTTAAAAAATGTTATTTTTAGACTTCCCTGCATTGCATGAGGAAATTGCCACCGTAGGTTTGCCTGCTGAAGGCTGCAAATGGCTGCAGGTGGAATAATTCCAACACCTCTACGTTTTTATTCGAAAAAATGTCACCGTTTCAGCTTTCAGAGCACAGCCAGCAAAAACTGGTATTAAAAATAAATCCTGCCTAAGTGCGGACTGGTGTGTCTGCTGTGATCCGCTTCGCAGGGTGGCAGGTGTCCTGTGATCGACGGCGTTTCGCCGCGGTTTAACGCGACACCGGCGGCGTGGCTGGGCCTTCGACCGCTACGGCCAAACGCGGTCAAAGTTCAAACCGAACCGCTCTTCAAATAGAATCACGTACAGCCGACTTGAGATGCATTTATATATATTTCACTTGCATTCATTTTAAACTGCGCTCGAAAGACAAGTTGAGGAAGGGAAAACCGAAGTGAAGCTGAAGAAGAGAAAGGTTATGCAAATGAATTAAACACACGTCAAATTGCAGTGAAGAATTGATGAGGACAGAAGAGAGATTTCCTATCTCAGAGAAAAATAGCTGAAGACAAGTGATGCGCATTTCAAAGGAAAGTTTCGCAGCGCTATCATGGCAGGGATACGGCTCGCCGATAAATTTTAATGTGCCACTCTGCTGATTCCGTGTCATTTTCGTAGCGAGGACCCACCGCCACTCTCCGAGATGACATCTGAACAGGCACTGTGCATACATCTGCAAGGACTCGGAGCCATGGCACTAGAAAATGTTTATGAAAGATTAATCAAAAATGCCTCTAATCTGCAATGCATTGTCTGAGAGATGTTCTAAAGCACATAGTGTAAATGGGTTTTCTCCCTCTGACTAAAGCAATTTCTTGCAAACGCCGCCCCCGCCGACATACACACAGCGAGGGGCACTTTTCGGGGGGCCGCCGCTACCTGTTAACAGAGTGCGGGGGGCGTCTCTAACGCGTGGCCAGCTGCGGCGGGGGTGAGGCGTTTGTCAAAAATGACTCAATACGTTGTGACACCGCTGCATACGGCAGAAGTGCTTTCAGGTGATGTCCGCCATCGAGATTTAAGGTGGTCCACCTTTCTTTCGTGGGCCCTCCTGCGCCCTCGGCTCCAGGCCCGGAGCATAATAGAGGGTTGCACATAACCTCTCTGCTCCTGTAGCTCTAATCCAGTTTTGACATTTTGTTTCTTCTCATAATGCTCATCCCTGTACCCCGTGGAGGTCCGGGTGGTGAGTGAATGTGGCAGAGAGGGAAAACAGACCCATACTGGAACCCGCAGTGTCCCCTGTACATTTTCCCCAGGTAGTCGCCATTTGCCTTTCAGTCATTTACAATGTACTCTCTATCATAACAAAGCAGCACTTCAGCAGCCTCGCAGTAAACACACCGTCTGCACTTCAATGAGTGCCTCTGACATGTTATTCTCTGCCTTTGTACAAAACCAACTGGTTCTGTAAATCACCCGTAAATGTTCACTCTACAGAGACACCTCACATACACCGTTTTCTTTTAAACCTCGCAAATATCTTTTTGTACACCTTAGTCCACCGGCTCCTCAACTTATGAAGACGGTTGATGCCGGATTGCGGTCCGTATTTCTGTTTGTAAATCCAAGTTTGTCTTCACGAGTCAGTCGCGGTCCGCAAGAGCTTAATAACACAGACCGTCCCTCATTTATTTGCTAGTTCTGCAAACACCTCAGATGAAGCTGTGATACATTTTTTTTTGTTATTTCGACAGGCCAAACTCATTAATCTACACGGTTGTCTGATTCATGCCGTAAACATGTCCAGCGTTTGTCAGCTTCTGGTCACTTTCAACCTTCTGTATTGTCTACACAATCCAAAGGTTAATAATACAGGGGACCCTTGATTTTTTCTTAAATTCATTTCTGTCAAACTCTCAGATATAGCTATAACATGTAAAAAATACCTGACTATCGACTACTTGACTAATATTGTGCCTAAAACAATTAACTGCATTAATATTAAAAGCGATTTTAAATGAGCGAAAGTGGAAACCTCTTCCACAAAATCCTGTTAACTGGCGACTGATGACACCTTTCTCTCTGCAACAGACAAATTTTAGAAAACAGATAAATGAGGAAGATTCGGTAAAAAGCAAATAAAGTCTAGACTGCTCGCATATTTAAAATTTTGTACCTCAAACACTTGGAACGTGAGAGTTTACATTTTTCACAGCGGTGGAGCTGGTGGTCACCTTCACAAAGAATCAGCCACTTCCCTGGGTGTAGAGATCTAAAGTTCTGCTTTTTGTTGAGAATGTGCGTCTTTCGGGGGGCCGTTTTAGCAGCGGCGCTCTACGCAGGGACGTCACAACACAGCATTTTTCATTAGCGTCAAGAAACAGGGGAGAAACAGACAAGCCAGCGACAAACAGTTAATTCTTCTGCCATTAAATGTCTAGAGCACTACAAAGTGTCTGCACACAGAGCTAAGTCAGACAAACTCCCTGAAGCAGCCTGAACCAAGGCGAAACGCTTTGAATTCAAGTTAAGAAGTGTGCATTACAGTCGCCGAAATCCCTGGCGGGGGAAACTGGGACGCTGGGCGCCAAAGGGAGGCCACGCCGCGAGCGAAGACGGCAAGCGGCCGGGGTCTACGTCCTAACGGAGTAGTGAATGACCCGGGGTGGCGGACGGCAGGGCGGGGCTGCGGTGTGTTACCTGCCAAACACACACATCCTTACAGCTGGCTAACTGCACGGTAATAATCCGCAGGATCAAAGGGGGCTCGGGGGGCTCGGAACGATTACGGCAGACATGGCGCTCGTGTTTTCACCGATCAATAAATCATTGGTTGCTCTTTGGCGACAAATCCAACCGGTTTTCTCAGAATCGTTCCATCCCAACACTCACACGCACCTCTCGGTGCATCGGAGAGCGTCCGCTTACATCTGCTGGGTCACGTTTGGCCCACGGTATGCAGATAACCAAGTAGCTGATGCACCGCGGTAAATTTCTCAGCAGGGTGAAGCCACCTTAACTACTTGTGCTCTAAGGAGTGACGAAGTAGCGTACATTTTCGCAAAGATAATCCATAGGCGCTCTAGGAGTGCACTTTTTTATCCCACCACCTCAGCACCTGCGATCCGATCCGTGTGGCAGGAATGTTTTGATCTTCCGGTTTGAAGTTTCAATACAAAAGCTTAAATATCAAAGTGTAACAAAACATGAGTGATTTGTGTCAGAAGCACCGGGTGAAAAAAGGAGCTCGTCGCTGTGATCCGAACCGCTTCCTCGGCACCCCGGGGGGGTTGCCTCTCAATCGGTCACTTTGGAAGTGACACGAGGGGAGGGACGCAGCTACCGTCCCTTTGCATTAGGCTCCGACGGCCGCCGTCACCGGCTTCGGCTGCTTTGTTCCGGCTTCGGCTGCGCGAGACTGTCATCTTCGGCCGTCCGCGGTCTCGGTCCCACCGCTGCTCCGTAATTAAAGACAGCCGAGCGGCGCGCTGATAAAAACGGATAATGCAGTTTGTGTGTCGGCTCCAATTTACCACGAGCTCAAAGAACTCCGGCAGACCCGATGAATAATTTGAGAAGTGACAGCCAGAGAGTGACATCGTTATTCAACCGTCACTTTGTCACACAGATCGAGGAGGAATGACGCGAAACTTCAAGTGAGCCATGTCCCTGGGGCGCACCTCTGTAGTTCAAACAAAGTAAACAAGTGTTTTTCTCGGATACGCGGTTTAGTATTGCTGGAGGCTACGCTGGCTTCCGGCTGCAGCTGACAGTCCCAGCTAGCAGGGGAACGGGGACGCTTGTTAAAGTCCCACCGCAGCACCGCTCCGCGCCGCGTCACTCACCTGTAATTATTGGGAGCGGAGTGACTGTCAGCTTTTATAAAAAAAAGAAAAAAGGTTAAGTTTTCTGCTACTTATACTGTCATCAGGTCCAACTCTAGTTCTCAAAATGGTGTTTACTTCTGCAACAAACTTGTTAGCTTCTTCGTAGTATAGAGCCACTTAGAGAAAATGGTGTGCGGCGACGTTTCATTGTGCCACATTATTTCAGAAGCACATTTCCCAAAGTATCGGCGGGACTAAAATGACACCGGATAAGTCTGACCTCTTTAGATCTGAGTCTCTGTTCTCCTCTACTTGCCTGTGCAAAACGCCGGACAAGTGCGTAAGGCCAGAGATACACGAGACACGAGACCAAACAACCTCCGGAAACATATTTGAGGATTTTCATGTGTTTTTGTGCCACTGTTCTATCCGGCATATACCGAACTTAGACAGGCGGCGTAGAGGCGCAGCAGGTAGTTCCTGGGTTTGGATGTGGGTCTGATGTATGTTGTTCTTGCACCTGTGTGGGTTTCCTCCCACAGTCCAAAGACATGTTTCAGATGAGCCGCTAAAGGGCCTTAATGTGTGTGTGTGACAGCGAATGTGTGCGATCACCCCGTGACCGGTGTCCCGTTCACGCTGTACCCTGTCTCACACCCTATGTTTCCGGGATAGACTCTGCCCCAGCACCGGACATAACACACGTCGGGTACCGATAACAGACTGATCGGCAGGCAAAGACGCCGTACCGCATTATCTGACCTAACCGGGTACCTGCGGCTGACAGGACCTCAGAAGGTCTAGTGCTGACAGGCAGCCTGCAAACGTGCTAAACCAGGCTTACAGACCAGAGCTGAGCAGCAAGCAGGCGGCCCCCTTGTAGAGCCCCCAGTTTTTACTGTCACTGCTGAAACTCCCTCCTACTCGGTGAGCAGCATTTCCCAAAACTTAACGCTCCTAGGGCCCTGCGACTCTGGAGGCTCTTCGCTGCTGCCTCGTGATGGACGTTACGCCCTCCGCAAAGCAAAAATAGACAAAAGTTATTGCAAATTGAACTGCTCCCCTTCAAATGTAAATAATAAATAAAAAATGGGCAGAGCGTGGCCTTCTCATATCCCTTGTTACTTTTAAATGCAAATTGGGGCTTCATTAAAAATCGCAGCTGAAATTCATTAACACGGGGAACGCAGGTCTTCGCTGATTTAGCGGCTTACAAACCTGATGGCCCTGTAGGCAAAAAAGGTACAAAGGTTTATCTAAATGGTTATTTAAATTGCAGAACTTGGGGCTAGGAGGCATGGATCTTTTCGGTGACAACGTCTGGAGGAGAAACATTTACATAGCCGCCCCTGTGTAGAAGCAATTCATTAACGCTGGCCAGAGGTGCTGCTCCTTTGTACATGGGGCACAAGTGCAGCGGCGCCCTCTAGCAGAAGTGCAGGGGAAGACGGCTACTGCCGGACATGAAGACGACAGTCATTTACAAATGAACTGCTCCCTGCTTCTGGCTCCCGCACTAGTGCTGGAGCCCGAGGTGAAGTGGCGTTCATTACAGTGCTGATACCCCCCCCCCCCAGCGAGGGTCCTTGGGGAGTCCCACAGAATGACCGTACTGCCCTGCTCTGTAGGATATGTACAATGGACTGCAGCGCTGCAGCAGTAAATGCTGACGTTCACGTTAAAAACACAGAAAGTGTCTGAATATCGTTCACTTACTACTGTCAGCTGCTTGTAAACACAGGGTCCCGGTGGTCTGGAGCCCATCAGGGAAACGTGGAGCACTAGGCTAGTCAGGACCCACCCCGCGTGTTTATTAGTGATACTTTATTGTGGCCCCTCAGAGAGATGGAGACAACAGCCAACCAAGACAAAAACTGTGGTCAATTCTAAATTCGTTTTATTTATGGATGACTGCATTTAAGCCAATTTACATATTTTACAACTCAGACAGCATTTTGAGTGTTGGGTCTCATTCCAAAACCCTTCCTCGGATTTGCCTTCCAGCCACAGTGTGACACATAGATCCTTGGGAACCCGGGGGTGTGAGAAGCTGTCTTGTAGCCCCTCCTGTTTCACTGCCTGTCTTACGCAGTGTCAAGGGGACACTGGGCTCCTACACACTCGCATTACTTCTCGTAACACTGCCGTGCCCCCCCAGCTCCCACTCACTGCCACCTTCTTGTCTCCTAGCCTGACCTTCTGATCTCTGGCAAATGAGAGCAAAAGCCCGGGATTGGACCTGGCGCTGTGCGCAGGGGGCCAAAGGCCGGCAATGAAATTGCTGGGGATTACCCGTAATATGCCCCTAGTCAGGGAACCGGCAGCTGGTCGTGGCCTGGAAGCCTTCTTCTGAGTGAGGAACATGTGATGCTATCACTCCAGCTTGTAAGATGTCAGGAAGATGGCCGTAGTGCCACAGCGCAGAGTCCCGTACAATAACGTTGCACCCTGAATTATTTAAACAATCGAAGGGGCTGTGTCTCTGAGACGACGCAATGCAATGTGACACGGTGCAACACGCCTTGTCTTATGACTCGCGGAGCTGACGCCACTTGTAAACAAATGTAATTCCGGTCCAGGGGCCACCTTCGCTCCTGGGGGAGGAAGCTGTGATTTATTTACCCATGAGCTCGGAGGCCATTACTCAAGATGAGCCAACCCAGACAGGAGGAGAGAGTCTGCCGTTTCTGTTACCAAAGGGGCACTGATCGGATATTCATGAGGGTGGGGGGGCAGCCGGCGGGGGGGGGGGGTTTCTAGTAAATTAGCTGCCTGCTCCAGTCCTTCAGCCCCAGGGGCTCCAACTCCATTGCTTAACAAAGTCTTGGGAGTTAGATTATGAAGCGTTGGCAGCTGGGTTAAACCCTACCGCCCCTTGACCGCCTGCCTTGGCCTGACAATAGTTCAGCGTCATCCTCTACGACCGGACCTGCGACGAAGGGTCAACAGTGCCACCTCATCATTAAAACAAAGTGAAGGAGGGAGAGGCACACTGGCACCAGGACAAATGAAGGCTATGAATCAATTTTTTCTTAAGAACATATTAGGGCCGCTACTAGCGCAGTGCAAAAGAGCAGGGCCAAAGCGATGGCTCCTTCGCCTTTGCGAACAAAGACATATTAGCAAGTCCCGCGCCCCTCCATGCGGTCCTCACCTGTGCTATTTGTAAAGCGGTACTTTCGGCGAGGTGAAAAACGGAGTGAAAAAGCATCCGTGAGATAAGAGTATGGAAGTTATAGCAACCAATGTCAGCAAAGGCGCCAAAAAACTGGAGTCCACGGGAAAGACATTGCTAAATGTTTTGTGCATTTTAGAAAAAAAGACGCACATAGTAAAACCCTGCAATAAGTCGAATTCGGGTCCTGTCCTCCTGCTCGCATTCCGACTCCCAGCGTCTTTTTCTGACAGTGACAGATGTGCAGGATTTACCGAAGTCGACATAGATCTGGGTAAAAGTTTTCGGCAGTGTTGTTAGTATTGTGGTGTGGGGGGGGGGGCATTTATAAATAACTGTCTAACTACTGTAGGGATTATAGCAGGATTGTTGAGCTCGCTGTGTCGGAGATGTTTGTCTCCTGAGCTCTCTTTTCCTTCCTAATGATCGCTCCATTTTCTACACGTCTAAAACATGAAATCAAATAAATGAAAACGTTTTCAATCTCCATTTGCTTTGCACACAAGGAAGAATGACTGGGAAACACTGTTGAACTTGTCATAAGGCGAGCTTGCCTTTTAAAAGAGTCCATTTTTTGGGAACCACTTACCATGGTACGGCGAGATTTTACTGTACGGTGAATATTTACACGTGGAGTTCAGTTCAAAGTTTGGGAAAAAATGTTACAAGGGTAAGTTGGCAACGACAGCGATGTTCGTGAAGACAAAAATCACATTCATTTCCGTGGAATAACATCAGGCGCTGTGAATACTAGTTTGTTCTGAAATGAAACCTCTCTCCATGGCAACAGTAAGCACAGCTCACACCTGACAAGCAGGCGGAACTAAAGAAATGTCACTGTTGCCTTTTAATTGTACTTGAACAAACAGAGAGAGTGAACGAAAAGTGCACACGATCCTGTCGTCACTTTCAGGCACATCGTCCGCATTGCTTTAGATTTACCCAGCATGCAAAGCACGGCCTCAGGCCTGAGAGGACAACGGAGCCGGGGGGCAGAAGGCTCAGCAGGGCACCTCCTGCTGTCCAAGAGCAGCGCCTGGGATCAGCCGCTTGGGTTGCGATGGGGGAAACAAGCGGCGAAACCCCAGAGCATCAGCCCCGAAAGTCCCTGGAACCCCGAGACCCCGCTGCGGAGCGCCGGCACGATCGCTGCACTCAGTCCTCATTAGTGGGCCATGATGAAATTAACTGAAATACCCGTCCTCAGCCTGGCTTCCTCCGAGTTCTCGTGACGGGCCTGAGCTAAAACGCCGACGCCTGCCGCCTCTGTTAGTGTGGGGTCCGGGCCCCCATCTCCCTCGCTGGACACATCAAACATCGATGCACACGGCTCCTTCTTGGGACCGAACCCCATGCAGAGCAACCTTCCGCGCCGCGGGCCTGGGAGCGTTCCCCGCGAGGGAGGAAAACGGCGCGCACCCGGAGATTACACAGAAATTACAGCATTGCGCCATTAACATTTAAACCCCCGACTGCGTGCCCACGGTTCCCGGGGCGGGTCGCTAATAACAGGAGATTAATGCACGCCGTGGCACCACGTCCACGCTGCCCCGGCAGCTCGCGCTGGAAACAGGTGAGAGTGAAACCAGCGCCTCCAGGAATTCGACACTGAACCGCCCCCCCAGATGCCTGAGCGTAAATGAATAAAGCAATAAATAAAGTAAATATTAAATAAATCGATGCGACTGAATTATAGCTGCACATTAACTAACGCTGAACGTGCCGGTATATTTTCACGGCTGGAGACGGCGGGCAGCACGCAGCGTATCACAGACACACGTTTAAATGAAATATTGAAGAAATGATCCCCCCCCCGTTCACTAGTTCACAGTAGAAGGAAATGAGAGACCTTGGCGGCTTTTAAATTCACGTGCAAAAAGTGCGTCGGAAGTTCCGGATGATAAAATGCAAAGAAAACAAAAGAGCAAACGTAACGGAACGAGACCGACCATTCCGCAGACGTCGGGGTGGTTGTTTTGTAACGGTTCTTGTCAAATGTGCACAACATGAAAAGATCTGTATGCATTCAAAGATTTACAAGGCGCAGCCACAATATCACCATGTATTGTAAGGCAGTTTATGATTAACATATTTCTCCCTTCTGGCAAAGAACTTTTTTTGCAGGGACCGTACCTTGGCCTCACCGAAATCACTTGCTATGTGGATAAGGAAACGTGAAAAATAAAGTTAATAAATGCAGCTGCTTAAAAAAACGCCCTGAATTAGTATGCAATGTGAAAAACTCTAATGTGCTGAGAATGGTCTTTCCTTTTTCAAAGTGAGGTTTGTACAGTATATTTTTACAGGTTAGTAAAACTGGGCTTTCTTCAGTTTTAATACTGCTTAGTGTGTATGTAAATATTTTATGACTTTTTTATGCTCTAGATACTTTAAGAAAAAAGTTAATCGGCATTAAATAAGGGCTGCACACCTAATGGGCCATTGTTGCTGTGCGGGGGGCTGCGGCCAGGGAGGCCATTTGAGGTGTCTAAAAGAATCCACGAAACAAACAAGAAAACAACTGCGGTAAACAATGCAGTGGGAAAAGATGGCGAGAGCGATACATTATGAATTAGACGTGTGATAACTTTGACAATTACGGCGCTTGCTTGTTATTTGTTCTGAACTGTTGTTTCCTACTAATGCCGAGCATCGCGCCTTATTCCCTCTCCTTTGGCTCGCTTCCCTCGTGGCTCGAAAAACACAAGTTCATCTGCTATGTGTGCCACCATCTTCATTAACACGCGTGCCAAGTGTTGCGACGTGCGATGAATATTTCAGAAGGCGCCTCCCTCGATCCTGTCACTTACACAGGACCGACGGGTTCCTCGTGCTCCTCGGTCACATGAAAAATGTAGAACCCCGTTAAAACCAGTGGTCGGTCTGGGGAAGATGACCGATCCGGTCACCATCGCGATGTCCACAGATGAAGAAAAGGGGTCATCATTCTGTTCTGAGCCACGAAACCAATTTCATGCCTGTGCAGATCTGTTATATAAAGACTGAACGAAATAGTCTGATAGTGAAACATTATCTTCTTAAAATGCCCTCGCTTCGTGGGCATCCTTCAGATGTAACGTGGAGTTAATTATTTACTGGGCCAGCCTTGGTGTTCATCGGGAAGAAAATCTGATGGTCTACTCAAGTATCTCGACATGCTTTCGCTCTTAAATGTGTTTAATCCCTTTTAACTGATTGCCAGTTCTCCTCACATCTGTTCAAATATTAATTTCAGCCAGACAGGGCAAATGAAGACCACAAATAATGGTCTTTAACCAAACCTGTTGTCAGCTAGACTCCACCTGGGATGAAACCGCTTGCCGATGCCTGCATTTCTGCCCGTACTGAAGACTGGATAAAATAAACAGTAGGTTTATCTGGAATGTGGTCCTAAATAGATAAAATGTGATGGATTAACCGGCTTGGTGAGGGCTGAGAAAAACCGATTTCAACCAGAGTACTGAATTCTTCTTCTCACCTGCTGTTAACCGGCTTCACTGTGCTTGGGCGAAACTACCAAACCACAGAAGCAGCACCACAGCCGGATAAAGTACTAGACACACTGGGTATGATCTTAAAACCATCACAACTCCTACCTTCCTCCTGACTGGTCTCTACAAGAGGTGCACAGGTTTCTGTCAATGGTGCTGCATGTTTCCATTTACTGATCTAGTGGCAGCGAAGGGCAGAGCGAGCCAAGCCTGAACTTACACAAGGCGAAACCTATCAAAAACAGACAAAAATTTTGTTTAACAACTAGTGTTGCATTCAAGAAAATGTCACTTACACACACACACACACACACACACACACACACACACACGGCTACAGACAGCTTCAGTTGGCACGCTAATGCTTCTGAGAGACAGTCTCCCCATTCGGTTTGTCTGATGAGAACAAATGATCCTGATAGTGACAGGGGTGGGTTTAGAAGAAAAGGGCTGAGCGAGAAGGGGCCAGACCCGTGGTACCCGCAAACCCCCCAAACAGGAGTTGAATGGTTCTCTGCAGTGGTCCCCAGTTCGCAAGCTGCTACAGCAAACAAGGCCTTCTCACAGGGGCTCGAGTCAGACCCACACCCCCCACCAGCTCCGCGAGCAGAATGAGCAGATGAGGAAAGGAGCTGTTTCAGTTTAAAGGGTCTGTTATGTATCATGTAATTTGTAGACATATTTGCATTTTACATGAATAGGCCTGTATTAATCCTGCACTGGCGCCAGCTCAAAACCCCTCCCTCAAACAGAATGGTGTAGACAGTATGAGTCTTCATTAAAGAAACCAGTTTTTTCACCTCAAGTAAAACCAACACTATACAATAGTTCTAAAAAATTCAGGCCTCAGACAAACAATTTTTTTTGATCTGAATGGAAGGAACTTTGACTACCTTTTTTTGCCAAGAGAAAGTGGCCTTGATCTCAAACGCCACCTTGCTCGATTAAGGCGGCGTGCGGTGAAACGGGTTCTCCGAAATGACTTCCTTATCCACCACGGACTGACACGACATCTCGGCCCGAGTCCGCGCATGTCATAAACACGACGCAAAACGTCACAGATAAGCAGACGGTGGCACGCGCTTGCTTTGTCTCCTTTTGAAACACCTTCTCTAGGTCCATTTACGCGCATCGGAGCGTTGAGGGGCCATTCGGGTGGGAATCTCTTTACCTCACCTGAAAATGCACCGGAGACACAGCGAGAGTCTGGAATCGCTGCTGAAGCAAACTTTGGGTGAAACCTCATTCTGACTCACTCTCCTCACCTGCTGGACTCTGTAGGACTCCATATCTCAGAGACTGACTTCATATGACAAAGAATAACTCCAGGGTTGGAGAAGATTAAAGCAGATGCTGGCTTATAATTAGCCCCAGTGCAAGATGGTGATAGTGAGGGGTCCCTATTACATCTTTGCCACAGGTGATTAACTATGGATGTCGCAGAGCTGGCCAAGCAATACTGAAAGGCCTGCCACCCTGGGAGGGATCCAATTATTTATGTATAAATCCGAACATGGCAGGAAAAAGTCCAAGATCAGGTCGTGAACAAAACCTAAACAGCAGCAGAGTACCGAAGCAGGAAACATACCAAACGATACACTGGAAAACACCCCTGTTATATTGTTATCGGTAACAAACCATTTGGATGAAAAACGCCAAGCTTGCTTTCCACCTAATAATCAAAATCCTGCCGGGGCTTTTAATCTTATTTTTTTTTTATCTCAAATACCATTATTCGTAAACAGATATGTGGCACGAGGGAGGACAGGCCACCCCTCCGCGAGCTCCTGGGATATCAGGCGCACTTGGGGAGGAGATGAGAACCAGGTGTGGCAAGTGAAGCCCCGGTGTGTCCCTGGAATTCGCTGAACTCAACCGTGGAACCACAAGAGATGAATATTTTGTTTCTGCTGGTTGCACTCTTGTTTCTTAATAAAACACCTTGAAGACGGAGACTGCTTCTTTCCCCACGCAATTGTATTCTGAACTCGAAACGTGTTCCGGGTGGGCAGACCCCCGGGAGACCTCGCCCCACTCGGGCAGCTGGAGAATCGAGGTGATTTCGATACGGCGCTCAGCGGGCAGCCGTAATGAGGGCGCTTTGCGCTCCGGCCTGCGGTCGGACTGCCGTCACGCCAGATGCTTCTCGCGCGCCGTCACCCAAACGTCCCCATTAGACCTCCCCAAAGTTGGGCTCCTCTGCTGATTCTAATGGATGTATGTAGTTACTGGAGAACGCTGTGTGTCTACAAACAATCTCTTGCACAAGTTTGGGGCCACGGGTTGAGAGGGAAGGGGGGGGACAAACCCAGTGACATCTTAAGGAATTTCACAGGGGTGGCTAATCGAAAGTGATCAGCGGAAGATTTTAATATTTAAATAGCCAGCGATGCACCAGAAGTTTCTAATTAAATTATAAGTCATGCTTGAAAAGCAAAAGTGCATGTGTTGTGGGCGCTTAAATAATTCAGCCGCCCTATATCTAGTCTTTCTGCTAACCTGAAGACAAAGGCAATTGCAGGCTTTTAGACAGGAGCAGGGAGGAGAGCGAACGGGATCTGGCTCAGATTGTAGCGTTCGAAGTTTCGGTTCCAGCCGATCCTCCCGCAAAAGTGCAACTCCTGAAACCCAAAGTAAAAAACAATAATCGGGCGACCGAGGTCAGCAGGTACTTCTCACCTGACTGCAGACGTCTTCATCCACGGACCGGGTGACTGGCTGAATAGCACGCAGCGCAGCCCGAGGTCGTCCTCCCTTCTCAATGTTTTTCTCGGAAGACCAAGAATCCATTATTTATTTTATTGAATTACATTTATCAGTGGGTCATCTGATGAATATGGTCTGAGGTATTTATGGCAAGGGCACAGTATCCATGAAGAAGAAATTAACATTGAGATAAATGATCACATTGCATATATATTTAAAAAATATGGAGGCCTTTTTTAGACTAAAGGAGTTCAACGATGCTCTATTAAAAAGACCCAACATTGCTGTCAGAATAATAACAGGTTTATAAATGTATGGTTGCTCCAGGTTACATTTTCCGTTAATTTATTAATTGTCAGGTACCTTGTACCTTGACCATTTAACTGCCTCCGGGCGATATTTTGAGAAAAAAAAAATCGCTTTTTTGATAAAAACTAATTATAAGATACTTCTAAAATTCAAATCCTTCAACAAAGTTATAAGAATTTCTTTTTGTTCACATGTGGGAAGATATAACAACAACGTCCATACGTCCTATATATCAACGCGCGCCGAATGCTGCGTCGGTGCCTTGCGACATCCTATAATCCCCGTTCTTAGAGTCTTTCCGTGCGCTTGTGTGTGTGTGAGGACGGCTGTTCCGGTTTCAGGTTCTCCTCACACCCGGAACCTGACTCCTCTATAAAAACAAAATCACAGTCGAACACTTTCACCGCATCACTTCACATCTTCTCCAAAATGAGCGCATCAGGAGAGCGAAGGGCTGACTGTGGGTTAGTGATGCAGGGTCTCTTATCTTGCGAGGAAGTGCTGAACGACGGAGTCTCGGCTGGTGGCCAAGCAGTTCCACCCTCAGCGGTCTGCACCGAATTTCACCAACTCCACAACGGCATCAAAGTCACCTGTGTGGGAAACTTATGTACGAAATGAAAAGAGCAGAGTGTCAACAAAGTACGACCGAATACGACTTCTTCGGGCGAGAAACAAAATCCGAGCCGGCCAGAAGTAATGTAGCGGTAGCAAGTTGCCAATATTTATTTTACATGTAGGTTACAGCTCTCGGAAGACGGAGCAAAGCCTCGACGCGGTTCTTTTGCAGTTCCCAAAGCCTTTGGCCAACTCGACCGGCGGCTCTCCAGCTCAGATTACAATACAATTGTATCATAAATAAAGAGCCAAAGAGGAAAAGAGCAGGGGGTCAGAAATAAATGCAACAATCCTCTTTTTTGATATCACATAAGTTATAATTGTTCTGATCGTAAAAAAAAAATACCTTTCAAGAAGCTTCTGTTTCAACCGCGCTGATTAAAGAATGCATGATACTTCAGTGACAAGCCTGTATTATTAATTCATTGCAAACAGTGGATTTGGGTGTGTTACTTTGAAAAATGTTCAAAACTGGCGGCCTGTAATAAAAGCACTGAGAGAAATTCCAGCTCATTAACATTTAATCATAAAATTCTCTTTCATATGAAATACCCAATATAGGTTGTCAGAATCAATCAGCTGTCCAGAAAGGAGAAGACATGGCGTAAGGATGGGGAACGCGTCGATCGCAGCAGTCACGGCTCCTTCTATCTGTCATGTCGCCGATCCCGACGTTAAGCAGACAGAGCCTGCAAATGGGACGCTGAGACAGACTACGCAGATGCTGTGACTCCGCTCCCGTGTCACAGCGGGGAGCGCCGAGCCCGCAGTCTCGCACGGGTTTTGAGAGACGCCTGGATTGTTGCTCCTGAAGTTTTCTTACTGGAGGGGACCCAGGACCCTGGCCTCACTTCCGCACGAGGAACTCGCTGCAGACAGCCGAAGGCTTCCGCTTTGTCCCCCTGACCTGCGGCACGTAGCCTCCGTCGCCTGGAAGATAAGTTTTGGTGAATGCAGGTTTACGAAAAGCTTAGCCAAAAACAGGTCATTGCTTCAACATCCCAAATTCCCACTAAAGGAGACATTTTAACTTTAAGTGCCACTGAAGAATTCGATTGGATTTGGGGTGATATCCAAAAAATGAAGTCTTGGAAAGACCCTGTAGTTCACTGATCATGTAGACAATGCAAATCATAAACACTTTTCTCCTTAGTTTGCCAGTGGAACTGGATGAATTAATGGATGGATGGATGGATGGATGGATGGATGGGCATTTGCCATATAGAAACTGAAAACAAAGGAAACACAAGATAAGACACGCTAAATAATACATATAAGAATAATAGTGACTACAGCTTGGTGGATCATGTGGAGGGAGTTGCTGAACATGTTGAAGGACCTTAGCCTGCTGTGCCCTTTGTTACATAGGGCATCTGTGTTGAGCGACCAGTGGACCCCCAAGTACTGGTAGGATTGGACCACCTCCACATCCATGGGTTCCTTTTACACACACACACACACACACACACACACACACACACACACACATATTTGCATTTATTATTAATCTATAGACTTGTACTTATCTGTGTTTACATATATTTTTGTTTTTATTCAGCTATACATTTGTGTTTATCTTTTATACGTACAGTTTCTTTTTTACGATTGTTATCTTTTTAATATTTTTTCTTTTCATTTTCTTAACCCCTGTTCTGCGCACCGTTCATCCGAGCACCTTCATTTTGTGCTCCACCGTATACCTGTAGCATAAGCGTGTACGACGATAAATGATTCTTGATTCTTAACACGGCGAAGGTCAACCGCCAACTCCTTCATTTTCTTGATATTGAGCCGGAGGCGCTTTGACTTCCGCCACAAAACAAAGTCCTCAGTCAGACCCTTGTACTCCACCGCATCACCTTTCTCTACAGGTCATTTAAAGAATGAGTCACGGGCTTTAGCAGTTAGAAGGTTCAGACGAAGGGAAGGCAGGTGATAGGAAAGAAAAGCCGTCTTTTTTCCCAGCTATCAGGAAACCACCTGCGCCTGCTGAGCGTGTCCGGTGAGAGCCGGCTCACTGCTACCAAGTGAACCAGACCGGCCCGCTCCAGTGGGACACACCCCGCCTTTCCTGTGTGCCGGACCCTAAAGCAATCGGCACGAACGTTTCACAGACCATCCCCAAGGTAGTGTGGTCCTCAGACACCCACGCTGAACACAGCCCAGTCTACACCAGTGGGTATTTAGGTTGGAACAGAGTAAACCTGATGTGGTACCATGGCTACTGGGGAAATATAAGCGCTCCCACATATCATTAGCTTTGTGTTTTTTAATTAGCAGAAGGACAGAATAATGAATATAACAGCGTTAATCAAAAGGTAATATATGTAAAAGCAGTCTTTCTGGCCTTGGGAGAGATTTCAAAAGGTGCAGTAAAAAAACTGAAAGGAGATAAAACAACTAAAGAGAACACTGCCCTAATATTACATACACATATTTTCTTTATTCATCAGACAGACCTTTTCTTTTTTTCCCCACTTGGAAAAGTATTGAGTAAAGCAGGACAACTGCAAACTGTATTCTTCAGCATGAGTCAAGGAGGGAGACTGACGTGAAAGACTGCGAAGGTTGCGATTCGGGCTGGGACTTCAGGAAAAGGCGACTGAGCTCACTGTGTGCGGATTTGCGCTCGGAGGTAACAGGCGGTGAGCGGGACACCATCGCGGGGGGGGTGAGCAGGGTTCGTGGCCCGGTGAAGGCGGACTGCACGAGTCTCCTCCGTACAGCCAGCACTCGGGTCAGTGTAGCTGGAGCGCTGCCGCTGCGCGGGGGGCTGCGACCAGGGGGGAGAAATATACTTTAAAGAGCAAAATTAGCGAGAATGAAGCTGAACACCACCTACGGAAAGGAAAGGAAAGGAAAATGACATTCCCTTAAGACGCAACAAAAAAGAATATATTTTTACCAAATGTCAAAACCTGCCCCCCTGTGCAAGATGTGGAATCATTTGAAAGAACAGAATATCCTTTATAAGATGCATCAGGACTTGGAATAGTTGCATCTTCATTTTGGGAGATGATTTTTTTAAAAAGTCCTCTACAGTGGACAGCAAATGTATGGATGGTTCTTGGGAGGATGCGGTAAATGTGAATATTCCGGTAGGTAACGGTGTAGCTATTACACAAATAAACAACAAGATAAATTTTCAGGCGACGTCGCTGTTAATCCTACCGTGACTTGATAAGCAGCCGCTAAAAACTGACGGACTGATGCATTTAGAAACGGTGCCAGACGGATTTTGTAAGCTGCAGACTAAAACGACAAACACGACAGAAAGTAACAACCAGGTAGACTTGTTCATCATACGATGCATTGTTGTTGCAGTCACGTTTAATAAAAAAAAAAAAAAAAAAACAAAAAAAAAACAAGAAGGAAGTGGCGCGGCCCACATAAAGCCACTNGCAGTCACGTTTAAAAAAAAAAAAAAAAAAAAAACAAAAAAAAAACAAGAAGGAAGTGGCGCGGCCCACATAAAGCCACTGTAATGAAAGCAGTGTGAACGGGTGGCGGATGCACACAGGGGCCCTCAAGCGGGAGTCACTCTATGTAGGTCAGGAGAGGCAGCGTGATCAGGGACGAGGCCTGCCTTCTCCTCCAGAAAACGTCTGCGAAAGCATTCGAGTGATCTCATTTCCCAGCTGCCACAACAATCCCCACTACCCTGCTGCTGATCCTCCAAGTCTTCCCCTTTTTCATACGTTTGCACCTCTGAAACAAGCAGCGAACGGGCTTGTCGGCTGCTGACAGGACAAAGCGGCGGTGGCTTCAGCAGCCCTTCGGTGATATAAATACACCCCGGTGAGCCCAGGCTGCGAGAGCGGCGCCCGCTTCGAGCCTCGATTCTGGTTGGCCGAGGAGCAACCGCGACGTGGGTCCGCCGGCTCCGGCTGCAAACAAAAAAGTCCATTTCGGATTAGTAGCACCAAGAGCACAAACTGTAATGCTTTCCATTATTGCTTATTTAATACTTGGGTTACCTTACAACTGCAGCATTTTTACATTTTTTTTCTAGCATCAAACAAACCAAAAAATATTCTCCACCGGCAATGAATGCTATACATTGATCAGTAATGATGGCGCGCACACACACACACACACACACACACACACACACACACACACAGAGCAAAACCTATGCAGAATACATTCCAGTCACAGCACTGCCAATAACCAAGTTACATAACAATAGAGATTAAAATCACACAATCAAGAGAAAAATCAATGTTGTTCTCTTCGGGGACAGAAACAGCTGCTGGTAACACCAGTTTTATTTCTGTTTCCTGCTCCTCTGTGCCTATGTGAAACCTGGGGACAGTTTGAAGTGTTTAATCACGGCCGCTTTAAAGGCCCCTCTCTCAGAGGGCTCTGGCTGGAAGCAGATGAGCCGAGACGGAGCCGCTGCGAGGGGCACGGAGGCACGGCGAGCGCTGCCAGGAGGTATGCACACATAGGGCTGGCGACGGCGTGAGCTGCGCGCGGACAGGGCACGAAACCCAAGCGGCTGCACACAAGGTTACAGGCTGCAGAGTGACACACACACACCAAACTGCACACAGGCTCAGCTGAAGACACAATGAGCCGCTGTGCATAGAAACTGGACCCGATTATGCCGAGCGCTGAGGCCTCACAGCTACTGGGATGTGGGTTCGGATCTGAGTCTAGAGGTGGCGCTCTAGAGTTCACACGTTCTCCCTGTGTTTGTGTGGGTTTCCTCTGGGCGATTCAGTTTCCTCCCAGAATCTAAAGACGTGTGTTTCAGCTGGATTGGTGACTCTAAATTGCTCTTATTGTGTGTGTGTGTGTGTGTGTGTGTGTGTGTGTGTGTTGTATTGCTAGCTGTGTGCATGCATAGACAATTGTCAGTACTTCATAAAGGGTATCCAGCATCAGAAGCAGACAAAAGTGTCAGCTAAATACTAGTAATAAGGATGTGGACATCAACTCACTGAGATGTTGAACTGCGAGCTCCTCATTAGCTGTTGAACACTACATATACACACTTGTGTGCTCAGTATGTCTCAGAAAGCACAAGCCACCCATAAAAAGACATCATACTGACCTATGAACAACTCATGGGCTATCCTAACAGACGATTTGCACGGTTAATTTCTAAAAATCAAACTAAACACGTCACCAGACAGGTGTTCCAGACGTCCACGCTGCAGCAAGTCAAAAACACACTGCCACTCAAAAAGGGCCCGTGTATGAAGTGTGCTGACCAGCGTGGAGGCCAGGAGAGAAGTGTGCTGGTAGGGGTTTTTTGTGAAAGGGCGGTCTGCCCGGCGAGGCCCCAAGGAAGAGTGGCTTGGAAAGCCCGCTTTAGGAACAGCGCAAAGGCGCCAACTTCTAGAAAACAAAGGGAGGGAAGGCGGCAGCGTGCGGCATCGGCGCTTCGCTTCAATGTGACATCCTCCTCACACTTAAAAGCAGACACCCTTCTACACCTATTTCCCGGCTCCATCATCAGTCCGCATTTACGCACGATGAGGGTAATGATAACGCAAATCAAAGTCGCACTTTTGTCATGTAGCATTAGGGTTCCTCCCTTTTTTTTATACTGGGTTATGTTTCCAGATCACAGGTTGTTTTCTCGTATGCAGGGTGAAAGACAACTATTAAAATATGAAAGGTGTGTTTTCTCAGCGCCTGCCATCTGTTAATTCCTAAGTAGTGTACCGCCTTCTCCCATCGAAGAGCATTTCATCTCGGTTACGTCAAGCTGTCGCTCCAAGTTCAGCGCTGGGCTTTCCTGGCCTGGACAGCCGCTGTCTGCACAGACAACGAAGATGCTTTCGTGCGGCGGCCCTGACAGTCTGTCTGCCTGCTAGCGGGGATGCGACTTGCTTACGGGATCACAAATTTCACTTACTGGATCTATCAAAAAATCTCCAACATGCAGCCTTCAATGTGCCGTGGTGAGGTGAATGTGGGGGCCATGTATGCAGATTGTACCCACCTCTCACATGTCAGGACCACGATGTAGAGGTCAGATGGCTAAAACCACCCTGTAATGAAAACTGATTCTACCCCTGACCAGACTGCAGTGATTTACAACTGTGCAGCCACCCAGCTTGAATCTCTAAGATCACCTGACGCAGAAATACAAATTTTGGACAGTCGCAGTAGCAAATTAGGAAAATATGCCAAGTTCAGGACTTCTGGAGGTAAAGAAACATGTTGATATCGTTCCCTATTCTTGGCAATGTCATTTGTTATACTGAACATTTAATAGATTTGAACGAATCAGCGGCGGCGTGGTGGCACAAGAGCCGTCCAGGTGGATCTCGGCTCTGGATCACTGTGGTCGTCGACTGGAATAGTGGTTGATGGGAAAAAGAAAAATAAACCCTCCCCCGCTGTACGTCTGTCTTTGGTTCATAATGTGCATACAATGCGATTATAAACTGATATAATGTTGACACTAAAATGATAATGAGTGGAGCACAGGAGATGGCAGGGTGGAGAGGAGCTACTTTCGTCCGACATCCATCCGAGTGAGAAAGGGGAGGAGATCAATAGCTTTACCAATTTCCACATTGTCCTTGTGTACTTTTAAATGAAATCCTGTTTCGACAAAAATAACCACCTGCTGAATACCTGCCTGTTCTCTGTCCAACCTCCTACAATGTCCACACATGCCTGTCTCACAACTTCAGCAACAAAAATAAACATCCATCACTGTTAACAGCTTCATCGGTTTAAACTTACTTGTCGGGCTCCCGCTTTACTGACCCAAACTTTCCACTAGATGGCGCTTTTGTCCTTCACATTCCGCTGAGGTCCACACGCTGGAGTAGAACCCACGTACACTCCTGATCTCGTCTCACCATGAGTATGACAACAATGCTAATGCTGCATGTTTTCAGAGATTCCACTTACTTAAAATGAAGTGAGAATTTAAAACTGTTTCTACAAAAAGCTTTTGCTTGGATGCACAGGAGCTGCTACAGTGCCACAACACACACGGTGCCTTTCAACACCTCTTTTATGCTCTTAGTTTCTTCAAACGGCAAATTATGGTGGGAATCCGCACAGTTTTATTTTGAGGGCACAGGCAACACATAGAAGAAGGGCCGTATTTTTGAATTGCAGCTCTCTTTGTGCTGGAAGCGGGGAGTCTGCAGGCTAGTTGACACCAGTCACCCACTCGATGCATTTTACCCACCATTCAAACGCTTTGTGGAAGACTTCACTACAGGGGCCATAATACTTAGATCCAGACTGCTTTACTGTGTCAATGGGGGAACAAGCTTTCTGTAACCTGTCAAGCGAGCGAGAGCGGGAGGACCTGAGGGCACACGATCACTCAGCAACGCTGCTGAGGTTAAGCACCCTGTACTGGACAGATGTCTGGACACCCGTGACTCTAATGGAGTCTCCTCCTTACTGTCCTCAGAAGGAGACAGAAAGGCAGGGTGTGGAAAAGATGTATGAAACATAAAATAAAAATGACGGACGGAGAGTACGGCTGTTCTTCTGAGTATGGCAAAAGAGGTCGATGGGATTCGTTGAATGGCAAACGCCTTCCGCAAGCAGTGGTGGTCAGAGCAGCCAGGGTCAGGTGTGGGGATGCTGGAGTGGAGTTTTTGGACCAAGCGAGAAGAAACCTATCCTTGCGCTCACACTGAGAGAAAGCAGGGGTTGGTTGCTTAGCCAAGCTGGGAGGTACAGGGACATTTTGCAATGGGGTACAGAGACCCCACAGAGCGTGAAATGGGGGTTACGCAGGTTGCAGCCTAACAGCCAACGTTACCATATTCAATTTTTAAAAAAATTAAATGTAACCGATGTCCGGTGAGCCACTCGCTCCTTTTGCTTGCCACAGCCTGCCTGAGCCGGGACGTCCAAACACCCTACCGCAGACACAACTGGCCCATTATTGCTAATTGGCACCATGCCAGCAGGGGTCCCTTTTAGAAGTGGTCCGTGCATATTTATCTTCCTCCATCCAGCAGGGATGGGTCCAGCATGGAGGTCAAACAGTAGGTGTCCTGTTACCGACCCTGGTGGTGTGGAAACTTCTTTTTCTCTGCCTTATCTTCCTTTGCACCTCATACAGGCCGAGTGATGACCAAGCAGAGTTCAGTCTGGCTGCTTGTCACTCGCTCCTGCACACCCAGTGGTGTCAGCAAACCCCCAGCTCAGGTAGGGAACAGCAAGGTGTGACTCACCGGGGATACTATCAGCCCAGAGGAGGCACTGAAAACCTAAGCGCCGATGGGAGGTTCATGATAAGATCAGTTCATCCGTGATAAGGTTCATTCTCAGGTAAGGAGACACACAGCCCCTCTTCGGACTGTTTCATTGGTTCACTGCAAGTTTACATACGTGCAGGGTGTGTGTGCACGAGTGTGTGACCATCGCTCACTTCCACCTAAATATTCCAGCAACATGCCAGTCAGCACGCAATTCATTTAAAAAATCCAAATCTGTGCTCTGATCTCTCTGGCATTTCGGTAAAGAAAGACGTGTTGGGTGGGGAGCGACTCAAGCGCCAGGGGTGAGCGGGAGGCCCGGTGGGTCCTTTTCTGCAGTTTATCCCCAGTGTCCATTACACTACTTTGCTTCCCCACAGTTTTTCGTTTAGCAGCTAAATCCCACCTACGAGTACCTGGGTGGCAGCGAGTGCACGGCGGCGGGGTGGGAGGGGGGGGTTGGCAGTGTAGTAAGAGACATGACCACCGAGTGCTCGCTGCGCAGAGCTGAAGCGGTTCGCGTGCAGGAGCTCATTAATGCTGTTTGATAATTCGCTCAGCGCTGGGCAGCTCTGCCCGCCTGCCTTTGCTGCACCTGTGTGGACCTTCGCCGCCCCACTGGAGACACGCATTCCTACTAAACTGAGAACATGAGGATCCTGATGCTGAGGACTTTTTTGCTTGCACCTTTGTGCATTTTTGAACTGATTTTGTTTTCAAATAATAACTTCTTAAAGGTAATTTAGTACTTCACAGTTCTTTCCATGATTTACTTTCACTTACAAATATGTTTCCTTCACTTACATTTCTGATGACCACAGTTTGGACCTGTTTAAGTGCAAAACGGTAATATTTTTGAGTTTATCTCCCAGTTAAGTAGAGTCAAGGAAAAGAATGATCACCTGTAAGGCAACACAAAGGGGCCGTGTGTGATGCTGCGAAGCGGTGCTTAATGAAACGTGTGCCCACAGTCTGGAAAAGTGATGCGTGAAGTATGTCCAGCAGAAGATGTTTGCAGTAAATTTCCACACATGAAAGTCCAGTTGATCTGTGGACTAGATGAAAGAGTTAAAACGACAACTCCATTACAGAAGCAAAGGATGAAAAACACACACCGGGAGAAGTTGAGATGTCAAGCGTTGCTATGGGAACTAAGGGTACAGACTCTGCCCTTGGTGAACTGCACTTAGAGCAAGGATACTTCATTCGTCTTATACCTTCATAGACCTTTTCCTTGGAGAAAATGAATTAATTCTGCTTATGACAATTGGGTTACCAGTTTCATATTTCGTTAAAAAAAAAATGTGCACTTTGTTACGTCTAGTAAAGAAACACCAACACAACAAGCACACGGTGTGATGAGGAAAAAGCCATTTAGCCTGTGAAGATGGAGCTCTGGAGCAGCACATCACAAACAGAGAGAGCAGAGAGGAGAAGTGACGCTTTCCGGTCGAGCAACCTGCTGGTTCGGCTGTCTTGCAGCCCCGTCTGCCGTCATCACACGGCCAAAACACAGAGAAAGGCAGCAGCGACGGCATCATTAAAGAAACCGGCGGCTGCACCGCTACAGAAGCGCTGATGGCAGGTGGAGTGAGCGTAGGGCTGCCAGTCCCAACAAGACCAAGGCTCCGAAATGACGGTTGGATCCATAATACACATGTTCTGTATGATGCTTCTGGACTCAGGGCATCAATTATGAATGGAAATGTACAGCCGCGGTGCTAGGTCACGTCACCGTCTTGTTAGGGGTGTCGCAAACTGGGGTAAGAACACAAGTTTGCTATTCCGACATGTCCTGTGCACATGGCTGAGACGCTGTGTGTTCCTGCTGTTAAGCATCCCTGTCTTATTTAGAGTCTCTGGTAGGCCAAAAAACAAAGCGGACATGTTGTCATTAAAAAAGAAAGTGTTACAGGGTGACAAAGAAAGGAGCACTTTGGTCTCGCAACCAGCAGAGCTGTGGGATGTGAAGGGAGTGTCAGGTTGGGCTCCGCTGCTCACTCTACCCAGAGCCACCACACGTGTGATGTTAGGATCCTACAGTCAAAGCCAGGTCTCAGCCATGCAACATGGGTTCCAGCCTTGTGCAGAACGTATAAAACTTGGGGCAAATGATTTTATTGCATTTCATGACTGCCAGCGATAAGTACACATGACTGTGGCAGCATTTTAAATGGTGATAAATCTGGAGACGAACGGTAGAGACGCGCAGCCAGTCACAGCTTCTCCTCAGACTGATACTAATGGGAACTCAGCTGTGCTTCCCGAGTGTTTACCGAAATTCCGCCTGCAATTTAAATGTGTTTTTAACCCTATCAGCTGAAATTTAAACTTCAAACATTCATTTGAAAACATACAAATAGTCTCTAATTAATCCATCTGGAACGCTAATAACCTTCACATTTTATACAGCATTATACAAACAGGATCAATTCCCAAATGATCACTGATCTTTCGTACGCTCTGCTGAAATAAATTTTACGCAATCTTCTCTTGCAAAACACTGTATTTGTTTTTCTACCAGTACATTATAATAAATTGTGGGATTCAAACCTTGGTCTTTCAAAAAAATTATATATGTGTGTGTTTTATATATATATATATATATATATATGTGGGAAAAATACACACACACACACGGTCACTGACTCACCTGCCGCTTTATTAGGAACACCTTTACACCGGCTTTTTCACGCAATTATGTAATTGGCCAACCAAACTTCAGAACGGGCAAAATGTGATCTGTGATTTTCACTGTGGCATGGTTGTTGGTGGCAGACAGGGTGGTTTGAATATTGCAGAAATTACTGGGATTTTCATGCACAGTAGTCTCCAGGGTCTGCACAAAATGGTGCAAAAAACAAAAAACATCAACTGATCAGTAGTTCTGAAGGCGGAAATGCCTTGTTGATGAGAGAGATCAGAGGAGAATGGCCAGACTGGTTCGAGCTGAGAGGAAGGCTACAGTAACTCAAATAACCACTCTTTACAACAATGGTGGGCAGAAAACCATCTCCAAATAAATGACACGTTGAACCTTGAGTCAGATGGGCTACAACAGCAGAAGACCACATCAGGTCACAATCCTGTCTGCCACAAACAGGAAGCTGAGGCTACAGTGGCCATCGGCTCACCAAAACTGGACAGTTGAAGATTGGAAAACTGTTTCCTTTTCTGACGAATCTTGATTTCTGCCGCGATATGCAGATAGTAGGGTCAGAATTTGGCATAAACAGCATGAAGCCATGGACCCAACTTGTCTTGTGTCAAAAGTTCAGGCTGGTGGTGTAATGGTGTGGGGCGTGTTTTACTGACACACACTATCCTAAAATCATTTGAATGCCACAGCCACAAATCGGCCACAATCTTTTCATCTTCTAACGGCTGCTTCCAGCATGACAATACTCCATGTCACAAAGCACAAATCATCTCACACTGGTTCCATAAACATGAAAAAGAGTGTAGTACAGTTAAATGGCCTCCCCAGTCACCAGATCTGAATCCAATAGAGTATCTTTGGGATGTGGTAGAACAGTAGCTTGGCAGCATGAATTTGCAGCTGACAAATCTGCAGCAATCACGTGAAACAATCATGTCAACATGGACCAGAATCTCTAAGGAATGTTTCCAGCACCTTGTTCAATCCGTGCCACAAAGTATTCAGGCTGTTCTCAGAGCAAAGGAGGGTAGTTGTTACCCAGTATGAGAATGATGTTCCTAATAAAGTGGCCGCCCTGTGTGTGTGTGTGTGTGTGTGTGTGTGTGTGTGTGTGTGTGTGTGTGTGTGTGTGTGTGTGTGTGTGTGTGCGTGCGCGCAACACAAAGCTGTGCTGGTGGTTTAGTGATCTGAGCCCATGCATAACAGAAGCCTTGAAAACGGTCCCTTTGTAGAAGCAAAGTGATCCTCAAGAAAAAGTCTTTGTCTGGTGTGTGCTGCTATACCTGCTGTATATATTTCAAATCCATTTATGTGGATATATGTTTAATTTTGTAGGTTAACTAAACGTTTGAAGAAGGAAAAAAGCGAAACACAACACACCTGCGTGATCCAGTGCATCGCATCTTTATTTGCAGAGCAAATTCAGCTTCAAGACAACTTTGTAACACCATTATTCCTTTTTCTCCCAAAACCCCAGCATTCCTGCCCTCTAGAGACAGCCGAAATAGCGGTTAAGATGTTTAAAGCCTGATATACCTGAGCTGGTGAATACCAATCATGTATCCTGAAGTGACGGCATGACAATGAGGGAAACACGCTTCACATACAGTGAGGAAAATTCAACTTTTATGCTTTCTTCAAGGATAGAAGGGTGACACAGTATTACTTTTTCATCTGGTGTAAAAATACGTTGGTTTATTTTATACCTGGAGAACTGTGAAACTGCTATGATGGCAGGGTGACCTGCAAGCTGCATTACAGATGTGTCTCCTTTCTGTCACGGAGTCATAGTCCCATTTTTAAAAAAAGGTTTTTGAAAGGTCAGATCATAATGGTTGCTAAGCAACTCTGTGCAAGCACACTTAAAAATCACTCTGTTATTGCTTGTGATGTCAGCCCTAAACTACATCACTGTGAATTATGCGCAGGTGTGCAATGTCTGCATTAAATATAAAGACTTTCTTAGACATTCTGACTGTACTCAGCATTTTATCATCATTGATCCAGTCAATATGTGAATAAGTAAACCACTGGTAGTAATCTTGATCTCGGGTAGGACTACACATTTTGGGTTAACCATGACCTCTGCTGACCAAGCTGTTCATGGAGGCCTTGGAAATGTATCTACTAGATGTACGCTCAACTGTAGCCTTTCATAATGATAAGTTAACCCGGCACACCGGGCATGCTGGGTTCAGAGGGAAACCGGGCAGAGAATAGCTTTGGGAGCATTTGTGGTTATTTTTACTGTTGTTCCCCACTGAACTTTGCACTTTTGTTCTCCTGGGTGGTACAACCCTTTGGAGAAAAACTGCTAAGTGAATAAATGTAAATTATCCCCAGAAAGCCAAACACAAGTACAAAAATACCAAAAAAGTGAGCAAATGTATCTATATTAAACCTAGGGCACAGAGCAGACTTCTCCCAAGGCTCACAGCATCTGAGACATTTGACACAGCTCTTTATTAGATGATTGACTACACCTGGTCCTTGGTATTTTTTACCAAGCTGCTTTCAGGTATAGTTGTGAATCTTGTTGATTCACCTTGTTTGCACCAGAGCCTTTCCTCACTTCATTGTACAAATGCTCACGTTGGTCCACATGTGGGCATTCAGCAACGAGGCTCTTCTCTGGCATTAACCCCATACGTGATGTTCTGCACAGCATGTCAGACGCTAATGAGACTTCATCAAAAACCAAACAAGTAGCTCCACCACATCTTCAGCGATAACAAGGAAAAGTCAAAGAACACGATGGGGAAACTGTTCATGGTCAGAGCAGCATCTGACTTCACCAAAAAAGCACGAGGAGGCACATTAAGTAGTGACTGAGTCGCTACTTTTATTTACACACCAGCGTTTGAAACACGAGTGACTGTTGAGTTAAGCTCACCAAGAAAGACCTTGACAGCCAGACTAATACAGATAATTAACTGGTTCATATTCAGTCTCTTCAATAATTGAGCACTGCTTTTAATGCTGACAGTCGATTGCCTCATCCGAGTAGACTTTGCCAGCGCCTCGTTTTTTGAACATCCTAATGTCCTCACAAGACGTGTTACGCAGTCTCACGCCATTCTTACAACTGCTCTCACAAGTGACTGTCACCTATATGGGGGTCACTATCTGAAAAATCACATTACTGTAAAAGTGGGCTTTTTAAACCATCGCTGACGCACGCTGGCCTCAAATAATGGCGAGCATTCCCTGCATCCAACATGTCTGAGATGCCACTCGCTCGACACGCAGCTGATGCGTTCTGTCACTGCAAGGGCATTTGTGGCGACCATCAGCCTGACGGGACCGATCCAAAGCGCTTCACATAACCCTAATTTTTAAAGTTTTGATTCTGTGGACACTGGGAGCCCAGCGCTCATGCCGGAACACTATTACGGCACAGAGATTTTGAAATCTTTTTAAAACCCTATGCTGGCATTAGTGACCTGGCTTCCTCTGGTAACGTCTAGGTGTTCAGGCTAATCTCAAACCGAGTTTCACATTCGTGAGTTTGATGGATTTCTCCACTGCGCTGTGGGCTCCAGGTCTGAGGAGAAAAACGGGCCTGATAATATGATTTATCTCCACCTTCCGGCCTGTAATGGATGGGCCAATCCAGCACTGCTGAAACTTCATCACGTTGCGCGCCGCAACGACGAAGGAGGGGTAAGAAAGGTATATGAAAAGGCCACCAGACTGACTTGTGCCTCCTGATTCATTGAGATCTTGTACACCATGAGAGCAGCTTAAAATGACTTTGTGCTGTTTTGCTGTTCTAGTAAAGAAGAACAGGGGAAGTACGTGGAAATGATGAAATTCTTCCTACGGTTTTTTTCTGCTTACATCGCAGACAGCTGCCAGCAGCTGCTTACATAGCTCATGCCTTCAGCCACAAAATGGAGTATTTACTAAAGCAATTCATGTTAGGGAAGCTTAGGCAGAGTATAGCTTTGATGGGACACCCGTCCATCATAGGATAGTGTCAGCAACATAAATATACAGAGAGAAATTTAGAGATAAGTGCACCACAAAACTATTTCTAAGCTGTGGGAGACCATGTAAACTCCATACAGAGCAAGCTGGACTCAAACCCACAAGCCAGGAGCTGTAATCTAATTTTTTTGCCTGCTTTGCCAAAAATACAAGTAGCCGATAACACGCGTAACATCAGCGCAATCAGTTTTAGCCCCTTTCGCCTGTCTTTAAATTTAGTTCAGCCGCTCTTGCACATCGTGCGTCGTATGGCATACAGAGTCCAAGAAACCCTCTGCCTTTCTGAGATTTTCACAGATACCAAAGGAGACAGATTCCAAAAAAAAGGCTACGAGTGAATCGGATGAAGTTCGGCAAACACAGAGCTTCACACTACCAGCAGGTGTTCCTGACATGCGGCACGAGAAGTGGAGGAATCAATACTGTACCGGGATGTTTCAACATATCCTCGAGAAAGCCAGTTAGTCTGTAATGAGCAAAGACGCTCTTTGCTGATGCGGTCTCCCCGCTGTGAGCGCACGCAGTCCGTGCTCTGCGCAGACGCAAGGCCTTCTCCTGCCTTCCCCAGCCAGCACTCTAAACAGCTGGTCTTCTCATTCTTTGGGGAAAATGTATGATAATCCTACATCTACATGACTGACCAGTGACCCTACCAGGTGTGTTACACAGTACAGGTGCCCATTCAGAAATCAAGGCATATCCAGAACACTCTCTGCCCCTCTGGCAGCTACTGCTGGTAGACCACAGAAAAAGCA
Organism: Arapaima gigas; assembly: GCA_900497675.1. NCBI lineage: Eukaryota > Metazoa > Chordata > Actinopteri > Osteoglossiformes > Osteoglossidae > Arapaima > Arapaima gigas. The sequence goes on along the minus strand of UFQX01000164.1, from coordinate 1,033,324 downwards.
GGGCCTCCCACTGCTTGCATGGTTAGCTTGACATTGACCTTTGGTGTGAACTTCTTTCAGCCTCTGCACCTTGAAGCTGTAAAAAGCTGTCCGACGCAGGGCAGAGAAAGGGGTGGGGGGGTGGGGGCGGCTCCTGGCAGTCGCCACAGCGGAGGGCCCCTCCTTGTGAAAAACAAACCCTCCTTGTGCTCATCCACCATCCCCCCACAGCGGTGGATAGGGCCCCACCCACCCAGCCTCAAGTGGACGCATGTGTCACAAGGGTTGCCAAACGGGGGTGGGGTGGGGGCAGTGGTGATTTAACAAACAAGCACTCAATCAATGGCGCAGCGGAGCACATAACACATGCCAGTCAGAACCGATTACGTTCAAAAGGGTCTCTTTAAATTCCACTTGAGCGGGCTGACCCTGTGGCGAGCAGCCAAAGACATTGTGGATTGCAAAGAGAATGGGGGGGTGGGGGTGGGAATCAACGCATTAGAATAAAGGCACGGGTGCTCATATGATCACGACTCAGCCTTTCTTTCAGAGAGGAGGTGGGGTGCAAGGTGGCAACAGCACACGGTCATTATTGTGGTGTCTTAACTCCCTTCCTTGCCCCCGTCATTCCCCTCAAGCCACTTCTGTGTTGAAAAGGCCCCGTGATGCCCGTTCCCGTCGCTGGCGGAGGCCCCCCCGACCTGGGCGCGCACGCGCTCCTCTTGGTGAGAGTCAGGCAGCAAACGCCGCTTTAAGCGGCACATGCGAATGAGGGCTAAGAGAAGTGAAATCAACACTTTTAGTCAAAGAGGAGCTCGGGGCTAGCTGCAGGCGGTGCGCAGTCAGAGGCAACTTGGCAGGCAAATGTGCCTTCTGTTGACAGCTGAAAAAGAACATCTAATGGCAAGAGATGTGCCCCGCAACTGCTTTCCTCCATGCATTTGTTCTCTTTCAGCGCATTAAGCAGGCGGCTTCCAGCCCATCTGTAAATATGATGTCAAGCTACCATTCATATTTTAGGGTTATTAGTATTTTTTTTTGTTTCGTGCCCCCCCCCCGTTTCTTACGTTTTCCTTTCTTTATTCTGTTTTGCAATACACTCAGAAATCTACAAAGCAATACCTTGGAGTCAAATTTATACAACGTTTGTACACTTCTTGATGTGATGCTATTTGCATTGTTTATTTGCTTCTCAAGACGCCTTTATCAAAGGAATCCTCGCACAAGTCACACTCTTGTGCAAGAACACGGTTCCTTATTTAGCGATGTTATTCAGGTTAAGTACCTGTGCTCAAGGGTACAACAGTAGGGCTCCTACAAACTTTGCATAACACACTGGTTTCTTTCCTGAGGCTTGGCACAAAACCATTGTCCAACATCTGCTTGCCAAACCAAAGCGGGTTATTTGACGCACAGGGAATCCTCATTCCTGAGGTGCATCTAGTCATCTCGCTCAATCTTGATGTACTTCTCGCATGAAGAAATGTCCAGTGATTATGCACTCATTTATAGAACGTGTGAAGTTAAAAGTCACCTGTGGCACTGTAGCCTCCAGGTCCAAGGAGGAGCTGCTTTGTGATGAAGCAGAAGGAAGCGCTTGTGCAAAGGCAAGGTGAAATGAGTGTGGTTTTTGAAGGCCTACAAAAGCAGGTGTCCCATTGGCACCTCAGGGATGGGGGGGGCTTGCAATGGGCTTGGGCACCATTTTTAGTGCTCTTTGGCATCCAAACCCGTCTTATAGCAAGTGATTATATTCTCTCCCACCAAACTGTTCTTCCCCGAAGCCAAAGGACATGAGAGAAAAAGGCTGCTGGAGTGTGCATGTGTGTGCGCGTGTGTGTGTTTGCGTGTCAGTGTGTAAGTGTGTGCCCACACCCACTGCCTGCTTCAGCATATTGTGCCCCCAAACACAAAAAGATGATTAGTGGGATTTTCTTTCTGGGCAAACAACAACGCCCCACAGACTGAGACAGCTGGTGAAAGCGGCACGGGATGAAATGTTCGCAGGGTCTCCTCGCAGCCATTCAACTTGAAGGAAGACATGAAAAGCGGGTCTCTCTGGGCAGCATGTCTCTGCGGCTGAGATGTGCTACCTACTGCACCGCACACACGTTTGTCTGAACTGAGCGAACCCGGCTTACGTGCTGTACGGCCGGTTCGTCCTCAGGTCTGCAGCGGGGGTAAGAGAAAGGCTGCTGTGCTGATCTGTGGCAGCGGGTGTCAGAGTCTAATTGTCCCAGCTGAGGAAATGCCTGGGGCCTCATCGCTGCAGACATACACACACGCACACAAGCACAGTCCAAATGTTTGCACAAATGCACAAAAGAAACCTATTCATGAAAATTTCACAGGTGAAGCCCTATGCTCACAGGACAGCAGGTGGTGCAGTGGTTAGAGTTGCTCCTTTCCCCTCAAAGGTCCTAGGTTCACGTCTCTCTTCCTGCTGCACTACCCTTCATCAATATAGCGGGGAGTACTCAGCTGTATCAATGCATGAATCATTTTAAGTTACTTTAGTGAAACACGTCAGGAAAATTTATAAATATTCATAATAAATACTGGATAAATAAAGGATCCTGTGGTGGAAGGGCAGTGGACTATAACATCCTCTTATTTAAAAAACTATTAAAAAAAACTAGTACGGCAGGTTTTAACAAAATAGCAGAGCAGAATACTCCTTTCTCTTATTTCCTCCCACATACATTCACAGTGCCTTTAATAAACATTATGTCAAAAGAAACCAAATCAACGCTGGCTGAAAGCAAGTGAGGAAATCAATTAAAACAAAGTCACGGGTCCAGCTTGCGAATTGTCTCTGGCAGTTATTGGATATAATATGGTTAATATTTCTAGCTGGGTAAATTAACACAATTTTGCCACTGCAGACTTACTGAAGGTGGGGGGTGGGGGGCACGGCTCCCAGCGGAGGCCTGTGACTCAGGAATGAGTGCTTTAAAGTAAACAATAGCGCGGGTTGGCCACAGATCTATATTAAGTCAAATTGGAAATAATGAAAACATAGGTTCATTTGCAAGAGCTGCACTCACTGCCACCAACCATGCTGTCACAACCCCCCCTCCCCCCCACGCTGCAGCGTGATTCATGTGCGCCCTCAGATCGTTTGTACCATGCCACGGTGCTATTGATCGAGAAGGTGTGGTGGTGGTGGTGGTGGTGGGGGGATCCATTCACTGGCCTGCAGGGAGAAGCCTGTGAGCCAAAAGGCAAGCTGAAGTGAGGTAGTGGGGGGGGGGGGGGGGGTCCCAA